>WBZZ01006209.1:0-20941 GCA_019918135.1 Paulinella micropora
AATCAGAGACTTTTGCTTGCGTCTGGGCCTCGATGACCCGACCGACAATCATTTCGTTGAGATGGCATGGAGAGGAATCAAACGTACTAAGAGGGTTAAGTTGGATAACCGACTTACCCTATAACTCTGGATGCTGTTAGCTGTCGCCAGTTTTGTTGCTTCTCAAGCTAGCAGTCGTGCCACGCCCAAGTCGGTCCGCCATCTCTGGGTCACCGTAACTACCGCCACGGTCTGGGGATTCTTTGGACGGTTCCGGGTAGGTGAGTTGGTTGCGTCTGGCTCGCTTGCCACTTGTCGTTTTCTAGTCAACTCCTGCGTTCGCTCCGTAATCATGGATGGGCTCAGTCTCATTATGGTCCGTTTAGATGGGGCCAAACAGATTTCTTTCGTCGCGGTTGCGATGTCGGGTTGGGAGAACAGGAGAATTCTCTTTTGTGCCCTCACGAGTGGAAGCATGCCTACGAGCTCAGCCGGGATGCTTTGAAGCTCCCCTCTGCGGGACTGCAGCCATATTTCCGCCTAGCAGACAATTCGCCGCTGAATCGATCTACATTCGTCGATACGATGCGTTATTTACTTCAGAGAGCTAATGTACAGACAGCCTCGCGCTTCAATGGTATTTCCCTTCGTCGTGGCGGTGCGGCTCGTCTATCGTCGGTTGGTGCCTTGGAGTTAGCGATCATGCGAGCGGGGCGTTGGTCTTGAACCTGTTTCCGTCTTTACGTCGGCGCAAGGATGACAGAGCTTGTTCACTGAACAGAAAGCTATGGGGGGCAGCGAGAAGCTCTAGGCTCCCTCGGTGAGGGTTCACTTGCAGTTCGCTTTTTGGTTCTCTCGTTTTTCGGTGTGGCAAGTTCTGATCATCGTGTTTCAGTTCTTGCCACCAACTCTTTCGTAAATGTTTTTGTGTAAACGAGTTTGAGACCCAAAAAGAGTTGAGCCTAGATCTTTCTCTTCCCCACCCCTCCGATTGAATCGGATGTCTGGGTTCAGCTTGTTTGCTCTGTTCGCTCATTAAATATAAAAGTTAGACTGACAAAGTACAATTTTAACCGCCTGCTTCGGTCTGCAGATCGTCAAAAATCCCTACCCAAATGTGGTCTAGGTACGATGAACAAAGAATTCTGCTGCTTCTTGTCTGTCGACTACTGTTCTGCTGTCTGCTGTCTGCTGCCAGTGACTGCTAGTCTGTTGACTGCTGCTGCTAGTCTGTCGACTGCTGTTCTGCTGACTGCTGACTGCTGATTGCTGACCTGCTGAGTGCTGACTTGCTGAGTGCTGCTGTCTAGCTGACCGTCGTCTAGCATTAAGCTTCTCTTCCTCTTCGGGGTCTAAGCTTCCATCCATGACAACGAACACAGAGGGAGAATCTTCATCTTGTTCCTCTGTTTCAGGCTTTTCTTCTCCTTCTTCCTCGTCCTTTTCGCCAGAGTCTTGCTCTGCGACAGCGACAGTGGATCTTGGGGATTTCTTAGAGGGTTTTGTTCCTGTCTGCCTAAGTTTCTTGTCAAGAGGGCAATCCTTACGGGGGTGTTTGCCTTCTTTATGCAAACTTCTTTTGTCTAAGCTTCCACCCATGACATCGAACACAGAGGGAGAATCTTCCTCTTGTTCTGTGTCATCCTATTCCTCTGTTTCAGGCTTTTCTTCTCCTTCTTCCTCGTCCTGTTCGCCAGAGTCTTGCTCTGCGACAGCGACAGTGGATCTTGGGGATTTCTTAGAGAGTTTTGTTCATGTCTGCCTACGTTTCTTGTCAAGAGGACAATAGTTACGGGGGTGTTTGCCTTCTTTATGCCAACTTCTTTTTAATAAGACGTGCCTAGATCTATACATAAAGGATTAATAGCAAACAAGTTGCCACGAAAAACACTTTTGAAGCAGAATCTGGAGAAAACCAACATAGAAAAAGCAAACGAGGAATTTACTATTGACAGGCCAGTCATAACAGAGTTAGATAGTAAAAAACCGCTAAAATTTAAGAATGACTTGGAAATACAACCAATTAAAACACAAAGAGATTGTGTTGAATTGCTTCCTATTCAAAAAGAAGGAACATTGCCAGCAATTGGGACTATTGTTATATGTGCAAGTACTGGCGGAGGTAAATCAGGTATGATTTGTAATCTACTCGCCAAAAAGAACAAGTTGAAAGGTTTTTATGATAGAATAGTCTTCTTTTGCTTAAGTCCGTGCCAGATTTTGGAAGACACTCTCAAGTTAAAAAAAGACTATATAATCAAAGAAGATATGCCTGAATTAATAAGAGAAATATTGACTAAACAAAGGAACTGATTAAAACTAAAGGGTTTAAAAAGGCACCAAAAATATTATTGTTATTAGATGACATCGCACAGAGTAAAACTTTTCTCAAATCAGAAGTGCTTACTTAGTTGTTTTTCGCTTCAACACATGCTGAGGTGTCAGTCTGGGTAGCAACTCAGAGTTATACACAGCTCCCACAAAGAATAAGAATTAATTGCCATTGGATGATTATTTTTAATGGAGTAAGGAGAAGCGAACTTGACAGACTGGCAGCGGATGAATACGAGAGCCCTTTTCTCACTAAAAAGGAATTTTACAATATGTTAAATATACCACGGCAGATCCTTTTAGTTCCTAGCAATTAACAAACTGCTAGTGATAGAACAACCCAGTTTAGAAAGAATTTCTCTACTATATTGCGATTGAATAAGGATAGAAATATGACAAACCTGTAAAATTAAATCAAAAGTTTTTTTCAGCAATAATATATAATATGGTGGATCAACTAAAATATACAAGACCACATACAATCAAGCAGTTACACTTTGGCATAAACAAAATGCATAAGGAAAATTTATGATAATTCGTAAAGGATCGCCCGAATACTTAGCAGTAAAGAAGATAGAAGAGGATAGTAAGAGCGGTAAGATTAAAAGTAAACTAAAACCAAAAGTCAGCAAAACAAGTAGTAAGAAAAATGAACAACCTACTCCTAGTGGGCAACCAGATCAAGTACCAGATGAAGCATTGAAAAGAAAAGCACGAGACATAGAATCAGCAAACAATTCATCTCCTGAACCAAATGCAAAACCTATTGAAATGTCTCCAGCACTTAAGGTTGAACAATCTTTGGTTTAATTTTGCCGACCGACCACTTAGTTACGAAAAGAAGTCTAATCTCTGCCATCCGCCGGCGTACCACTTACACGGGGAGTCTTATCTCTGCCGTCCTCCTTCCAGGAGGCAGGCAGCACACTCCAATGCTTGCGACGGGGGTCAAGTCCCCGTTCCCGCGTACCACCACCACTACTAAAAGTCGGCCAGAAACTCACTGGTGTCTGCAGGACTTGCGGGCCGCGCATCATAAGCCCCGGCGGGAAGACTTCGGGCCCCTCGTTTTGCTTCCTCTGCGGCTTTGACGAAGTATCCGAGGGGAGCGCAGACGGATGTGAGGGGGCGCGGTCAACGCTACTACGGCCTGAATTCCCTGATAACCCAGCACCCCTAGGGTGGTGTACCACAAGACGCCCTGGAGAAGCATCTCCACGACTGTCCGCATAGACATCATCGCCAGCTGAAGCCGTAGTCGTTGCTACTGGGGACACGTTACTGGGAGCAGAGTGTACCCGAACTGCTGGAGTATCTTTGGTACGCGCTACGTGGACAGAAGTAGTCGGTGATTCCCCCGCCGTGGGTACGTCGGCTCGAGGTAACGCGGGTCGGTGCTCCCTCACGGCCGCGCCATATGGCACCGGCCGCTGCGCCACTTGTGCCGCCTGCGCCGCTTGTGCCGCTTGCGCGGCCTGCGCGGCCTGCACGGCTTGCGCCGCTGGTGCCGCTTGCGCGGCCTGCGCGGCCTGCACGGCTTGCGCCGCTGGTGCCGCTTGCGCCGCTGGTGCCGCTTGTGCCGCTGGCGCCGCTTGTGCCTGCGCGTGTACGTATCACTCTAGGAAGGCCTGCAGGTGCGACACGCGTCCATACGAGTTTAGGTAAGCTACTACCTGTGTCTGTTTGTTTATCCCTGCCTTCAGAAAGCTAGAATAAGTATGACAACGCCAGCAAGAAGCATCGAACGAGGTGATGAGTTTTTGGAAATCTTGCTCGTCTAGGGCCCTGACGTACTCCGCTAATTGTATATTTCTCTGCTGCATGGTGCCTCACTAGCCAAGGGCGGACGCGCGCGGGCGTGCTGTTAAGGTGTGCTGTGGCCAGTTGGCGAAGAGGAGGGTATGGTGTTTTTATTCTCTCTACCTCTCTCTCTCCCTCCCCCCCCGGCAGCCCCTACCTGTTTCTCCCTACGTTCTCCCCCCCCCCCCCTCCTTGCACGCGCGCCCCAGCGCCACCGGGGGCGGAATTCGCGAAGGGGGCGGGAGAGAAGAGTGCGGGGTGTGTCGTCCTCCCCGCCCCCAAGGCCCCCGGCCCACTGCCCCGTGCCCTGGGCCGGTGGGCAGGCGGGCCTGGTGCGGGGGCCGCGGCGGCTAGGGCCGGGGGGCGACCGCGGCGGCTAGGCCCGGGGGAGGGACAGCCAACCTCGCCCCCGCCGTCCTCCCTCGGCGGCGGCTGGCGCCGGCACACGTGCGTTCGAGTCCGGGCAGCGGCGGCCCCCCGCCACAGCGACGGGCCGGGACACCGCCGGGGGCGGGCGTCCCGCCGCCCAGGGCCCCGCGCGCGCGAGCCAGGGCCCGGTCGGCTGCCCGCAGCAGTTCGTCGCATTCCTGTACGAGGTCTAGGCATTTACCAACATCTGTTAATCCCACTCCTGTTACTGTGCCGAAACAAACTACTACAACACCAGCAAGTAAGATAGAAGCAATAGAAGATGCTTCTAAGGAAACTCTACCAACTAAAAAAGTTGCCCAAACTAATGACGATGACGTAAATCAAGCATAGCTGATTTAATGAAAATGCAAGAGGAAAGAATTACGCACAAGAATTTACAAATTGTGAAAAAATAATTAATAATAATTGATAAAATAATTATTATTATTATATAATGATTAAAAATTCAAGTGTTTCAATTATTTTGCCAAATAGCTTTATTAATAAAATAAGTTAAGCAAACCGACCGAAAAGTGATGGGTTTCAATTGAATCAGTTTGAATTGTGGAGCAGTCATGGTGCCCCATTAGTTAATCAACCATTAACTGAATTTGGTGATCTTGTCTCACATGAGAAGAGTACTATGCAAAACACATTAACAGGCATTTCTGGTGACAAAGAAAATGCAGATGTTGTTGATTTAGACATTGCTGTTAGCAGTTTGGCTTATTTAAAGAAAGCGGTTCAGAATGCTGAGGCAAGAGAGTTTCAATTGACTTCACCACAAGATGCAAGACTTGACAATATACAAAAATCTGTTGATATTATTGGACGATCCGTTTCAAGTGAATAATTAATTATTTTTAATTTCTATTATTATTTTTTATTATAGGAACCTTGCGAATTTTACTATTCTACAAGTACACACAAGATGGAAGGAAAGGATTCTAAAAATACTGAGGAGTTGATGAACCTCAACAACCTCAGATATGAGTTTCCGGCAAATCTGGCACTTACCGAGCAGGGAAGTATCTTTAAGAAAAATCTTGCCGACCAGCAGACTTACACCAGTTTGTCGGGAACTGAAATGATTTGTACATTGCAGGCAAGCACTGATTTTGTTTATGGAAAAAATTGTTATTTGTCGTTTGATGTCAAGGCCGATGGGTTGGTTACGACCGCAGGGAACAACTGCGCGATCGGTTTTCAAAACACACCAGCAACCGCTATTTTTGAACGATTTCTGCTAGAAAGCAAGGATGGTAGCGAACTTGAACGAATTGAAGATTTAAATAAATTGGTGCGAAATACTCTCCCAAAGTATTATCCATTCCAGCACTCGTTTCACACTGCAACCGTTGTACGGGGAAAATGTGACAAAAAATGACGGGTACACCGGAAAATTTTTCTCGGACAACGAGTGGGAGGTGATAAAAGGTTTGACTGGCGACGTCGTCGAAGTAGACGTGCCAGTCAAAAGTGATGTGCTAATTTCGGACACGGGCCTGGGAAGCGTTGGTGGAGACGCTGGGGTCGTTCGAATGATGGGAGAAGAAGAGTGTTTGGGGGAGGCTCGACGTGTGGTGGGTCCAAGGGTGGAAGGCAAAGCTGCTGGGAGAAGGGAAGCGTCCAACTCGTCAGCACTTGGGGATGGGAACAGAAGAAACAGGAATGGGGTGCCGGTAAGATGGGGTGGGGCAGCTGTAACTGCCTCCAACATCGTTGCACAACCAAGAAGTAGAGAGAGAACTAGGCAGAATAATTTCAGGTCCGGGGCATTCATTGTCACAATACCGGTTCCGTATCGCGAGGCGACTGCCTCTGGGAAGTTTAATGAGTCTCGCTTCGCAGACATTGACAAACACTTCCGTTTGGGGGCAATAGTGGAGCGTCATGTGCCGGAGAAGCCGCCTGGTGAGCACTTTGTGCCTACAAGATTCGTAGATTTTGAGAAGAGGTGACTAATACGCACAAGTTCGGGCGGACCTCGCGTCAATCGAGTGTTGGGAATACGTGAGGCCGTTGCCTGCTGTGCTTCAATGGCGAATCGAAGTTGAAGCGGAGCTACGAGCTGAGGCCAAGGAAGCTAAGGAAGCTGCGGCACGACAAAGGCGTGGGGATGCTGACAACAATCAGCAGGACCAAAAACACGACCTGACTCCGGTTCAACGAAGAAGAGTTCTGGCCAGAAGGGCTCAGATCTATATACAAGGGACTGGAATACGGTGCCGTGTCTGAGCGCATTGTACGGCATCTGGTACGGGAAGAGCAACTTCGACCGGAGGAGTTATTAAGGATGCTTCGTCAACAGTACCAAGGAAATGATGCACACCAAAAGCAACAACGCAACAACATGGTCTGCGCATGGAGATTTATTTGTAAAGAGGATCTACGTGCTCAACTGAGTGACTTTGAGTCACATTGCCACTTCCTATAAGCTCACAGGAAACCGATCAGCGCTACGTTACGTATGCAGTTTATTAAGACGGCACTGGAGAAATGTGAGCACAGGAATATGTGGAGGTCTTTTCTGGACGCTCAAGTGGCTGCGCCTTCAGCTACGTGGGGAGACTTCAGGCAACTCTTCGAGAGGAGAGTTATTGCGAATGAAGCGATGTCAAAGGAGGAGAGGGCAATGGGCACGGCAATGGTGGCGGCACAGCAGCAACGGACTAAAGAGATCCGAACAAGGAAGGGAGAAAGCTTGAATGCTACAACTGTGGAAATCCACACAAATACTTCACATGCACAATTAAGTGCAGAATCCCTGGTCACGACCACCAAGGCAGAAGATGCCCGACGCTCAAGGATCGGTACAGGAAGAAGCTGCCTTCGGAAGGAAACCAGAAGCAAAACGCGAGCCAAAAGCAAAGCGGAAACGGAAATGTGGCCCAGAACAATGGGAAGCCGGGCGAGAAAGCTCGCGGCAAAAAGAAAGCCAACGGAGGGGTGCAGAGCGTATCGTGCCTTGCAGTGACATCGAAGAGCATGGAGGTTCCGAGAACGTTGGATGCGTACTGGGCGCTGGCGGCGGACGGGGGAGGCCTGGTCAGGTTCACAGAGAAGCGGAGAGCGTTTGCGTTCATGGCAGCGACCAATCCTGTCATCTACATGGGCGAGGAGGAAAAAGAAATACCGGGCGACATGAGCGACGGAAAGGTTAATGTGGCGGATTTCTGGACATGCTTTAACAATGCATGTCGAACGTCTGAGTGAACTGCGTTACTGGAAATGGTATTACAACTTCCGAGTGGTACCAGACGATTGGGAAACGTATGTGAAAGGGCTCGAGAGGGAAGTGGGACTGGACACTCCGGAGGCGATATTGAAGCGGGTCCCGAGAAAATGCGAGTTCTGTGCGATGGCAGCGACGAAAAAGTGTGGCCAATGCAAGATTGCTTATTACTGCGGCCGATGGTGTCAAGGACAAGACTGGCAAACTCACAAGGTCTTCTGCAAGCTAACTCAGACGGAGGGAGTCAAGTCGACGTGGAAGGCGGTGTTGGATAATGAGGCGTCGGTCCCAGGACGGGGTTTGATGGACATGCATCGACGATAGCCGTAATGAGGGCGGACATGGCATACCAAAGGATGCTTCGCTTCTTTCACGAAGGACCAAGCACTGGCATGTCCGCATTGATGCCAAGGTACAACCGGGAGCTAAGGATGCGACCGACTGAAGAAGTAATGGAATGGATAGACGTGAGCTGGGAAGCGCTCATGCAGGCTTTGGAGTTGGCCGGAAACGACAACGAAAGAATGATCCTTCGAGAAAGAGCGCTGCAATTTCCTCCGTACACAATTTGGGATGAAGAGAAGAAGCCGACGGGTGGGACGACTATTTTATCCGGTCGAGGAGAAGAGGACCAGACGTGTCCGGGAGAGGTTGTACGACAGCTGCAAAAGCAAACGGAAGCAACGCCTGCGTCGGCAGGGAGAGTGGTCGGGACATGGAACGAGATGCAAACGACCATCACGGTTGGGGAAACTGCGACGGAAGCCTATGCTGGTGAGAATGGGAACGAACTGGGGGTGACTGTGGCCATATCGATTAACTGGACATTCTGTTTGACTCTCTCTTTATGAGTAGGGGATAGAGTAGTTTGTTAGTATTACTAGTAGATTGTATTCATACGTCCTAATGAATTAGGGGGAGCTTTGTACCAACTTCTTTGCTATAACAGAATTGGTTGGGCCGTACATTTACACAATTGAGAATTGAGGAATTCAATGTTAGGACTGACATTAGCCAATGGACTTGAATAATTTCGTTTAGACTGATTATGTCAATTGTGGTAATCAGGTCAGGACACGCGCTTTCAGATCGCGCCCTTTTTGTACCTCAATCTGTGTATTAGTAAAGTATCTCAGATTTGCCAAACTAAGCAAGTCACAAAGTGCTCCGGTCTTAAACACCGTTCCTATCAAAGTATTAATATAAAGCAGGAACGAAGTCTTCACTGCATACTTCCATGCTACCGACAATATCATGGGGGTGTATGCGCCGATCGACGGAATGTGAAACAACACGATCTGGCAACCAGACGGATGTATAATTACAGATATAGTGTCTTCGCCCTCATATATTATATTATTTTGTCTTCTTTTCATACCCCCCTACGGGAAGCGCTTCCAAATTTTACATTTTTATGTTATGATCATATATGTGAATAACTGCATATATAAACATATATATTATCATATTTTTATTACACATTTATGTTGTACTTCCTTGGAGGTCATCATCATATCTATGTATTCTTGTATGATGTGTATGTATGTGGTTTTCGCATATTTCTCTTACTCATTGGCGAGGTAGGGAGAGTAGAGTGTTAATCTTCTTCTCGTTGGGTAGGCCCGAATATACCACAGGCCCGCTGCCTTGTACGTACTCTAATCGATGCGTACTCGCTGTGGATAGGAGGGTAGCCAACCCCAACATTACTTATCGGAGAGAGTGAGGGACCACCACTAAGAGGATATGTTTTGAGTTTGTGTTTTCTAATGTTTCACAAAATAGTAGTAGTTGACGTAACTTAGTTAGGAACGGCAGTAACTTAATATTAATTTACTTTGTTCCAGGGGGGGTGTTGGAACTAATAATTAATTAATAATTACGGACCGGCCGTATCGGAGTAACGGTGTCGTTAGAGCCATTACTTATGATCCGGCCAGTCAAGTTACGTGGCGCACCTTGTTGGCGCCTTTTCTGATTAAAGTTGTAGTCTGCATCGAGGATGTAGTAGCTATCATAGATTATTATATTAAAAATAGTAGTCTAACATGCATGCATTGAAAAGACACATTTCAATGCATGCATTGACATTTTAATGCATGCATTGACAATCAATGCATGCAGTGAAATACACATTTCTGTGCTGCATTGACATTTTAATGCATGCATTGAAAATCAATGCATGAATTGATCTGTGCTGCATTGACATTTGAATGCATGCATTGAAAATCAATGCATGCATTGAAATACACATTTCTGTGCTGCATTGACATTTCAATGCATGCATTAAAAATCAATACACTTCGGCATGCATTGATCCGAGTCGATGCTGCACTGATTGACATTTTAATGCATGCATTGAAAATCAATGCATGTATTGAAACACATATTTCTGTGCTGCATTGAACTTGAATTTCACTGCATACATTGATATATACACATTTCCAGTGCATTGAAATGTCAATGCATTTCAATGCATCCAATGCATTGAAATTTCAAGGCATGCATTAGAGTGTTAATGCATTGAATTGAAATTTCAATTCATGCATTGACATCTGGGATCATAGTGTCAAATTCCTTTCTTCCTGAGCTTCGTAAGGGCTGACCTATCGATCATCAAGTCTTTCATATTAATAACAAATTAAAGTGCAGCGGACACATAGGGGCGTCCAAAAGAAGTAAGCCAGCGCAAGAAAAGGTCAAAGAAAGGGTTCACAGCATCTCGAGAGAGTTTGTATTCATAAACCGGCCGGCTCATGCTTTCCGCTCAGACCGTCAGGCTCTACGAGTGACAAGTATTTTATTAAAACATTGTTTGCGTAAAAATAGAATGCAAAACTTTATTAAACATTTTGATAGGAAGCTAACTACACATAAATTCACAGTACAAAACAAATGGCCCCCCCCCCCGGGGTGAGTCTTCAGCCAAGTCACAGAGTCAGAGTCACATTGCTACAGTCATCAAACTGATAGCATGATAGAGGAAATTTTTTGAATGATATTACTATGACATATTATACAATAGTACTGTGGATAACATTAAACTGCATCCTGTCCAGGAGCAGCCTTAGCAAGTATTTGATTATAAAAAGCTGTGTCTTGTAAAAATTTAGTGATTATTTAACAGTTGACAACCGCCTAAAAAACCAATCGACTCTATCTGAGATATAGAAGCTATTGATACGCCTTGAGGTCTAAGGACTAGCAGCAGAAAAATAATGTCTAAGGGCTAGCAGTAGAAAATTGAGTCCAGCTGGGCTAGCACACTGTAGAAAAGTAATTCGAACTTTACTAGCGATTTGAATAGTCAAAATTTTATGAGGTAGTGCACTGACCCTACAGCTAAGATCAAATATCACCCAAGAGGGATCGAGCTTTCTCCAGTCGCCTCAAATCCCACAAATGAAAAATGCCCGTAAGAAATAACACGGTTGCGCCTACCCACATAAAGCCAAAAGCTGATCCTATATAACCAGGCAAAGAGAGTGCACAGTAAAGATAACACCGGTGACGCAGGCCATTAATGTCGTCTGTTATGTCCACTTCTCCGAACCGCGTCTGAAAATTAAGCATCCAGACAGGCATCTCGGAATCAAAATATGTCAAAAGCGCGATCAGAACACCAACTACTATGGTGGCGATGGACATGCCCAAGCAAGGCGAGCTTGATGGTAAGTCAGAACACCACACCATGGTAGCAATGAAACCACACATAAAATTTGTAAATGCTGCAATGTAAGAAAGCATAGATCGGACTCTGCGAGAGTGCAGCTTCTGCTTGAAAAGAGGGTCCCCAGAGGCTACCTCTGAACCGTAGTCAGTCATGGCACTGCACATCAACAGCAGAGCATCGCACCAAGAAAATATCGAAACACAGCAAAGCTAAACCAGAATATTACACCTGCCCATTCATCTCACTCTCAGCAAAGAAAATTACTCACATGTGAATTTCTTTTGCCTTTGAAGGAGGACTAATATACATCGGCAGATATAATATGGCTAGATAGATAGATAGATAGATAGATAGATAGATAGATAGATAGATAGATAGATAGATAGATAGATAGATATAGATATAGATAGATAGAGAGAGAGGGGGGGGGGGGAAGGAGGGAGAGAGAGAGAGAGAGATGCATGTGTGTATGGTCAGGAATGTAGAAACTATCTTATTCTCTCCAGTCACGTCTCACCTTCTCCCCTCATACACATATTCTGATCTTATGGTGCCGTTGGCGCAGCTTTTCACTTTCATGTGTAAATGAAACGCAGCCAGGCTAAGCATTCCATTCCATTACGTTACGTTATGTTGCGTTACCTATCTACATGCCTACCTACCTACCTACCTACCTACCTACATACAAACATACATACATACATAGATACATACATATCTTTCCTTATCTCTTCCTTTCCCTATATTCTCTAACCATGCACATACATACATATGTAAATACATACATATGTACATACATACATACATACATACATACATACATGCATATACATACATACATACATACATACATACATACATACATGCATATAAATACATGCATATACATACATACATACATACATACATACATACATACATACAGAGAGACAGACAAACACAGACAGACAGACATGCATACATACATACATACATACATACATAACATACATACGTACATACATATGTGCATACATATGTACATACATACATACATACATACATATAAATATGCATACATACATACATATACATACATACATACGATACTACGTACGTTACATACGTATTACGTACGTATATGTACGTATACGTACGTACGTACGTACGTACATACATATGTACAGACATACATACATACATACGGTTATGTATGTATGTATGTATGTATGTATGCATGTATGTGTGTATGTATGTATGTATGTATGTATGCATGTATACATAACATACATTACATACATACATACATACATATATAAATACGTACATACATACATACATACAATATATATACATACATACATTACATACATACATTACATACATACATTACATACATACATTACATAATACAAACATACATACGTACATACATACGTACATACACATACATACATACATACATACATACATACATACATATCGAGTAGCTAGTAGTATACTATGTATAGAAATAACATATTAGAAAAAACACACAAGGGGATCGCCCGTCCCAAAGCGTTTTTATTTTTACCACTACAGACTAGGGAAAAAGTTTCAAAAACTTTATTATTATTATTTTTTTTTACAGTAAGCAAGGTTTAATGAGAAAAAGACGAAAGAAAAATGAAAAAGAGCCTAATTCAAATGAATTCTGGTTCCAAGGAACGACAGTACAAGCTCATAAGGAAATCTGGAACTAAGGTTCAACAGAAAGCTCCTGAAAAGAGTAATATAGAAGGGGCAAGAAAGAGGAAAAAAGATAGAAGAAAGGAAAAGTGATAAAGAAAAAGCGAGGAAAAGAAGATGGAAGAACAAAAACAGTAAAGAAGGAAAACAGGAAAAAGAACAAAAGAGAAAAGGAACAAAGAATAAGACAAACAAAAGAAACAGACAAACAACCAGAACAAAATAGACACAAAAAAACAAAAACAAAACAAAAAAGACAACAAAAGAGGCAGCAACAAGCACAAAAAAGCAAGACAAAGAAACAAACAAACACAAGGCCAGACAGTAGCAGGGGAGACGATACTGAACTAGAAGGTAAGAATGAAAAGCGCCAGAGAAGGTAGGACGTAACAAGCATGGGCGCAAGTGAGATCAAATGACAGTCAGTGAGACAGCCCTTAAGGAAACTGCAGCACCTAACGCAATTCACTCGCACCCGGAGGCTATCGTAGCCAGGAGGGTGGTGTGCAGAGCGTAGCAAGGCTCGACGTGGCGTACTCGCGACGCGATTATGCCGAGTGCTGCAATATCCATAAGGACAGGCCCAAGCCTGGCAACCTCACAGACATGCAGCCTCAAGCAAGTCGAGCCAAACCACTCCGCACCCCACCCCCTTCATAGACCAGAAGAAACTCCACAAGCCACAAGCATAAACATACAGAAGAGCCATGCCAGAACAAGCCCAGACCTAGCAAGCAGCAATAGATAGGAAAAAGGAAAAAGAAAGGGAGAACAAGAAAACAAAAGGGGAGAAGAGTGAGAAAGAAAAGAAAGAAAAAGAAGAGAGGAAAAAATAGAAACAAAAACAGTAATAAAAGTAAAAGAAATAATAATAATAATAATACTAATAGACTTATCAGTCAATTGGCATTTGATCCTGTCGGACATGTGCCTCCATTGGTTGCACGGGACCGTTCGGTGACGCGGCTCCGCTCCAAAGACTCGACTGGCAGTGCAATGTACAAATGAGCGTGCTGTGCATGTGCAAGTGGGTGCAAGGAGTGAGAGGAGTTATCTGCCGAGAAGAAGTCCGCGACGCTGCGCTGACCTCCACCTACAACAGATCTAGCCAGACATTCTACCTGACTAGGCCTTCCCCTCCTTCTACCCACCTCCTGAACGACCGTGAGGTCGATCACCTCCTCCTCCTCCTCCGCCCCCTCTGCCTCCCTGGTCTGCGCCTCCAACTCCTCCCACTCCTTCCAGATGGTGGCAACAAACCTTCCTAACTCCTCCTCCACCTCTTCTGGGACAGGGATAAACAAAACGCCGAGCATCGCCGCCATCTTTTCATCCTCCCCCTTCAGCCATTCCTCTTTGAAGAGCCTCATCTCCTCCTCTGCCTCCCGCAGTTCCCTGTGATAAAGCCCTCCTCGATTCAGCACGAGGGGCTGCCGGGCTTGCGCCTCATCGATAAACTTAAACAGTGCCTCACGAGAGCTCGCAAATGTTGGGCAATGCAGCAGGAAGTGACGTAACGACTCGTTAACCTCAGTGCCACACAAGGCGAAACAGCTTGAGCAGTCCGGCGAGCATGAGCCAAATTTGGATCGGTAGAGGCGAAGGCGATTGTTGCAGCTCAACAATCGCCTTCTGATAAGGTTGTGACTTCCCCCCTCCAGCGCCCGCCAACGTGGGAAAGCAGAGCGGGAAGACATCTGGCTAAGCAGCACCCTAAGCCCATCAGAGGGCTTAGCCTGCCGCTCCCAGCCAGCTACTTCCTGCCGGACAGACCATTGCTTTACCACCTCGTTCCAGTTCGCCAGAGCGGCCGCCAGTCCTTATCATCTACCGTGCCATCTTCGTTCACGACCCGCTTGAGCGCATCCAAGCCCTCCCGCAGCCTGTGATCTGCTAAGATCAAATTTTCCGTATCTTCCTTCCATTTGCACCGACCCGTGTTGTAAAGCCTGCGTGTTAGCGCTGTGTTGCCCAGTAACTCGATGCGCCCTAGGAACCGAAGCCGGGCCGCCTTGGCAAGGATGCTAAAACTCGGCGTGCGGCCTAAACCCCTGGTGATGCAGCCGCTTGTGCGCGTACCAACACCCAAGATGACCCGCAGGGGCGCTACCAACGCGCCCTCCAGCTTACTCAGCTTGTTGGCGCCCGGCAGATCCCAAAAAGCCGATGCGTAAAGCAACTTTGCGCGAACCATTTGCTGCCAATTCATCAGCCGAAGACGCGCTGGAACTTCATGGGCAATCCACAGGGGGTAGCAGGCAGCTTGCGGTTTATCGGAGAGGGTGTCCGTGAGCAGAACTCCCAGGTATTTGTAGTGGTCGGTGACGTTGAGAACCTTGCCCCGGAACCTCACGCATGGGGGCGACTTTTTTGACTTGGCGTGCCCGTATATCGGCATGACTTCCGTCTTGCCCGGTTTCAGGTTGATTTCAAGCAGATAGTCCTCCACGAATGTCGCCACGACATTTACAATCTGTTGAAGCTCCGTGACACTAAGCGCAATTACCGCAACGTCGTCGGCGTAAAGCAGGGTCCGTATGTCTTCGATGCGGTTGAGGTCCTCGATCTCCAACTCTTTCGCGATTACCGTTAGCTCATCCATGAAGACGTTGAACAGCGACGGTGACAACGGCGACCCTTGCTGAACTCCCATCTCTTCCAGCACTTCACCAGTGAGTTCGCCATCGACTAGCACTCGCGATGACGTTCTTCGGTAAAAACACCGCAGAATGCGATAGAACTTGCCCTGTACCCCCATCTGGGTTAGCCTCTGAAACAACCCGGCCCGCCAAACCGTAGGGAATGCCTTTCTCAGATCCACGAACAAAACGAAAGAACGGAGGCCAGCTTGTTGTCTAAGGCGCAGACGCTCCTTAAGGACAAAGATATGGTCCCCCGTACTACGTTTTGGCAGGAACCCACCCTGCTCTGGGCGAAGCCTGCCCGGCTGATCGATGAAAGCCGTAAGCCTCGCCGCCATAAGGGACAGATACATCTTACCCAGACAGCTCAGAATCGCGATGTCTCTCCAATTTTCCGGATCGGTTGGGTCGCCTCCTTTTGGGATGTTGACGATAATCGCTTTGCCCCAGTCGCTGGGGGTGTATTCGCACGATTTCAACCAGTTGAAGAAGCGCACCAGAAAGCTCACAATCCGCGTGCCTCCGTACTTGAGCATCTCGTTCTTGATCTTATCCGGTGAGCACGCTTTGTGATTCTGGAGATTTTCCTGGCAGAGCTCCACTTCCTTCTCGGTGTAATCATAGTCCAGCGGGCCCGTCTCAGTCCGGATCTCCTCGGCTTGCGCCATGGCCTCGAACTGGTCGCGCAGGTTGTCGTTATACTGGAAGGTTTCGCGGGCCTTCCGCTCGGGCTCAATCCGCGCTGCTTCCTCATCAGAACCGACTTCCTCTACACATGCATCCTCCAAAAACTGGTTTTCTTTGGGGACCACCATACGTCGGCGGTATTCTTCCCATTCTTGTAGTTTTTCCCGGAGTGTGCATGCCAGAGTGCCATCGGGCTTCCGAACAGGAGCAGAAGCGTTCGACCGCCGAACCCCGCCCAAACGCTTTGACAGCTTCCAGTACGTGGCCATGGTAGCGCTCCTGAAGTTGGCAGCGGTGTCATTCTGGACCCGCTTCCACGCTTGCTCCTTCTTCTCCTTGCATAACCTTCTGACCGCCTTCCGCTTCTTTATATCTTTGCCAGGCCTCTCGGTTGGCCTCATTCCTTCGCCAGAGGCCGTATGCCTCTCTCCGTCGCGCAATCGCTTCCCTAAGACTCTCATCAAACCATGCATTAGTAAACCCTGGCCTAATCACCCGAACTCCCAAGACCTTCACGGCTGCGCCCGTGAAAGCTCGGACCACTAAGCTAGCGACCCTATCTACCTCCTGCTGAAGCTCATCCGGGTCCTCCACTGCTGATAGATCTGGGAGGCCATCTGGCAACAGCCCCGATATACCAGCTGCAAAGGTCTCGTCGTACTTCAACCTAAGCTTAGACAGCTTACTCTCCTTACCCTCAACTACCCTGCCTATCAAGCGCTCTGCCTTGAATGCTTTGTACCTCTTTACCTGCTTTTTGGGGGGTGGCTGTCCCCCCCAGACCAGTTCCGCCCACACAGCTTTGTGGTCGGTATCAAGGTCTACCTCGTCGACGCCGAAGCTTGCCTCCTCCGCCAGCTCGGAAGAGACGCAGATGTAATCCAGTAGATGCCTTCGTCCACCTACATTTTCCTGCCTAGACCACCAATATTTGTCCCCCCGTGGTTGCGAAAACACACTGAGATTGCGCAACCCCGTGGCAACAAGCATCGCAGCCAGCAACTAACCATTCTCACTCCTAACCCTCTACCCCTCTCATCTATCTCGCCAAAGAGGCCCACCACTCCCTCCTCCCGCGCTATTCTGGCGGGCCCCAGCTTAGCATTAGCATCACCAACCGTAACCACATGACCTTTGGTGGCGAAGTAGGAGACGGCCGCCTGCCACGCCTCATAGGCTGCAATAGATTCCTCTCGTTGATTTTCTTGGGGGAAGTAGCCGTTGCCGACGAACACATCCGACGCCGTCGCGCTCCCAGACGACAGCCTCACCCACAATTGCTGTGGGTGTGGAACAGGCGCCTGTACAATAGTAGCGCACGGTGCCAGATAGTTGGCCACCAACGTCAAGACTCCCCCCAAGAGACGCGAGCCCGCACCAGTTGCAGCCGCTTTGCTGAGGACTGCGAAGCCGTCGACTTGGAGCTTCTCCACCTTCTGCGACGATAGGTTGTGCTCCTGGACTCCGACGATCACCCAGCCTCGCTCCTTGTAGTGCTCCGGCCATTCCCCAAAGCCTGGGCTATCCGCACCCACTTTGCCTTGCCAATTATGTGAGGCCACCCTCAGTGGGAAGCCTTTCACAAATTGGGAAGAACGAAGCTGATGCCGATGCCTGCGCTTCGGTTGAGCCCGCCTGGAGCCCTCCGCCACCCTCCACGGCCCATCCTGCACCCTCCGCCCCAGCTCCTCCAGCTCCCGCATCCCGCCCCACTCCGCCAAGGGAGATTCACCGCTTGAGGCTTCGCCCTGGAGCTCGTCGACTTCCACGTCGAGCACCCAGTAGCCAAATCCCTGCTTGCGAAGCTCCCTCTGCATCTCTACATACTGGGCACCCCCCCGTGCAGCCCGCTGCTTCTCTCTTTCCCGGAAAGTCCTACCCGTCGCAACGTGAACCTTTCCCGTGAAGAACTTACGCTCCCGCAGCAGCCGCACCATCTTCTCCGCCTCCTCACAAGACGCACATTTAATCCGCAAATGTCGCCCACTACCTCTGCCCGCGAATTCCACCTCGACTTCCCCGAGACCGAGAATTCGGAGCTCTCGCGCCATGACCACTGTCTGAGAGACATGCGATAGCCCCATACTATGCAACATCTCTTATCCAGCTCGTTTCGTACCTTCCTCCGCCACCTCCTCGGTGGCGGTACCGCTTGCCACATGCCGTGACCAGACCTTTCCGGACGTGACTTTCTTCCGAGGTTGGGGAGGGTGATCGAGATGCAGCAGGATTGCTGGCTCTACGTGATTCAGGTTGCCCGTCAGGTACGCGAGCACTCGACCACCCCACCCCGGCCGAGTAGCCATCACCACCCGCAGGCGCACTCCCACGGGGAACGTCTAAACCTGAAGGATTACCGCCTTGACCCATAGGGCCAGCACTAGCGGCCGCGCTCTTCGCATAAGAACCTGACATAAGTGGTATGGGACCCCGGTGCCGCATTGATCGAGTTGTAAACTCGATAAATGAGGACCCAGGTGGGGTTATTTAAAGCTCAACCCTTAAAAAGCATACGTGTACGTATGTATAGGAATACACACAAACACTCACCTGCATCCGTAACCAGGCACGAGGCAGGACCCGCTGTGCATCATCGAGGTAGGTGTCGTGGCAAACCACCCTGCGTCCGATAAACGCTGCAAGTCATCTACCGAGAGCACAGAGTGACAGGCCCGTGCACGTGTACCCACCACCCCATAACCCTCCGCCAGAGCAACCCCATGGCATCCGCAGGATGAGCACGAAGAGTGCTGAGAGAGAGGGTGAGCCAGGAGCCCCGCTCCGGTCCGGTCCGTCGTTACTTTGGTCATTTAGTCGTTTCAAGGCTTGTGGTAAGGTGTAGGGCCTCTCGCCTTCGTACAAACTCCGACCGACAGTAGTTTGGTTGACCATCCTTCGCGGTGACCCTCTGAACACAACCCCTTCCCCCAGTGCCCACCCCTTGTGATTCCAGAGGCCACCCCGAGCCAAGAGCCATGAGTATGATGAGCAACTCACATGAGTTACTCTCAGTAATTGGGACCCGTCTCATAAATCAATGGAACGCTTATCGTGCGCCCCTCATAGGCTCAGCCCGCCCATGTGAAAGCTAGGCCTCGCCCAAAGCAAAGCAACAAAAAAAAAAAAAAAAAAAAAAAAAAAAAAAAAAAAAAAAAAAAAGAGAGAGAGAGAGAGAGAGAGCGAGAGCGAGGCCGCCGTGGCTCGCCCGCAATCCAGCTGGGTGCACCTCGTCACAACCACTCATCGGCGTGAGCTCATAGCTGTGTGCGACATAGGTACAAGAGCAAGAGGAGAAACAGTGTGCCAGCGTGGATGTGTGGGTGAGGCAGTGCGGTGAGGCAAAGCAGCGATGCCAGTCGAATCCCTGGAGACGGAACCTAGCATCAAAAACATCGTATAAGTCTACCCCAGGCCTCCATCCACCGAGTGGTGAGCTCGATAAAAGAAGACCCGAGTGGGGTTATTTAAAGCTCAACCCTTAAAAAAGCATAAACATGTACGCCGCCAGGAACCCAACAACAATAACATAGCAGCCAGGAACCCAACAACAATAACATAGCAGCCAGGAACCCAACAACAATAACATAGCTTCCGTAACCAGCCTTCAGGAACCCGCCTCAGTTACCCGCCCCCGTAACCAGGCCAGAGACGTGACGTACTATGCATCATTGAGGTGTCGTGGCAAGCCACCCTGCGTCCGATAGAAGCTACAAAAGAGTCATCTACCGAGAACACTAAGTGACAGGCCCGGTCACATGCACCCAACACGTCCCGACCCTCCGCCAGAGCATCCCCGTGGCATCCGCAAAGTGAGCACGAGGGGTTCTGGGAGAGAGGGTGAGTCAGGAGCCCCGCGTCCAGGCAGTCGCTACTGTGGCAGTTGAGTGATTTCAAGGCTTGTGGAAATGTGTGGAGCCTGTCGCCTTCATACCCACTCATACCGACAGTAGTTTAGTTAACCAACCTGTCCAGTGACCCACTGAGCCCAACCCCTCCCTCAGATAACCCCCACCCCCCGCACCCCGAGTGATACCAGAGGCCACCCCGAGCCAAGAGCAGTGAGCGTGGTGAGAGAGCTTCTCTCAGTAAAAGTTTCCGTCTCATGAATCAGTGGAGCACTGATTATGTACCCCTCATAACAAGCTGCCAACGGCCCCAACCCCGCCGTGTGGCGGTGACACCCAACCATGTATTGGTGCCCCCAAATACTACTACTACTACTACTACTACTAATAATAATAATAATAATAATAATAATAATAATAATAATAATAATAATAATAATAATAAAAAAAATAATAATAATAAAAATAATACAATAATAATAAAATATTAAAATAATAAATAATAGTGCTCTCTGTCAATGGCTGATGAAATCCGCACATGCCCAAATAATAAAATAATAATAATAATAATAATAAAAATAATAAAATAAATAATAATAATAATAATAATAATAAATAATAATAATAATAA
>WBZZ01006210.1:0-42301 GCA_019918135.1 Paulinella micropora
ACCACTCTATATAGACCAATGACCACCCTCACCAGACTATGTGAGAAGTTTGAGAAACTCTCTATTGAAAATAAAAAAGAAACTTTTTCTATTACCGATGTTAAAAAGATAATTACTGACGAAATCCAAACGATTGAAAATGCACGGGCAGGCAAGCCAAGGGATATTTTTCCATTCGGTAAGTATAAAGGTAAGAAAATTCAAGATGTTGCTACCATTGACAAACCATATCTAGAATGGGTTATGAAACAGCCGTGGTTTGAGAAATTTACAGACATTAAAAGTGAAGTAAAAAAATATATTTGATATTTTTGCTAAAAGATTTTTTTAATATTTATATATATATCATGTCAGACCTGTCAACCAAACAGGACTACTTGAATGAAATTGAAAAATGGAACCTTGATGTTTCTATTAAAAAGCCACGATAGTAGATGATACACAATTTCTCTGCAAGAATTTTTGCAAATTCTCGCCTTCGAATTGTGTGTCGCACCCCCTCCTATGGATTTCCCGTAAAATAAATACAAAGAAACAAAAACAACCAAATAGCCTTATACAGCACACTGCAAGAAAACATGTATGACATATTTTTATTTATCATTTAAAGAATTACAAGTGTCATAATATAGAATGAGTGAGAGATCGATCAGAAAGGTTTCAAAAGGCGGAATATGTATTCAAAAAAATGAAATCGTTATAAGGTGGAGAGAAAATGGAGAACAAAAAAGAAAAATAATTTACATGGGAAAAAAGAGGACAAAGGAAGAAGCAGAAAAGCAAGCAAGGGAGTTTTACGAAAAGGAAATATTATCCAAATACGAAGAAGATAATAAAAATACAGATTACAAACAATTATCAAAGCAAAAGCAAAACAATAGCAGAAAAGAAAGAAGCAAACAAACGTATACCTGTGTATGTGGTAAAACTATAAAAATATATAGCAAATACGAACACGAAAAAAGCCAATCACATAGAGACTTCTTTGCGGAGAAAGAAGAGATTATGTTAGGCGGCCGTAAAGTAATTCGTATAACATATAGAAACGACGACATAGAAAGATATTTTAAAAACAAATAATTAATTTTATTTTAAACAAATATTATTTATATGTATATAAAAAAGATTTTCAAAATCTTTGAGCGAACAGGTTTTGTGAAACTTTTTCGAAAAGTTTCTATAAAATGACGACGACCAGAGTTGTGGGTGTTTCATTTGATGGGAGACAAGATAATATTTCTTATCTTAAAACCATAGGACGAGGTGAAAAAGTTTTTATTCAACACGAGCCAGAAAACAAATTTGATAAAAATGCGATAAAGGTTATAACAGAAAGCGGAAAGCAACTCGGATATATCAGCAAGCACTTAGCAGAAACTCTAAAAATTAAAGGAAGGAAACAAGTATATTATTCAATCTATGGAGGAGGGACAGGAAAACATTATGGAATTGAAATTACTATCCCTTGATACAAACAAATAATATTTAATATATATTAAAGATTATTTTTTATTATATATACACAAAGATGGGAAGAAAACCAATATACAAAACACCAGAAGAGAAAAGGAAGCCTTACGGAGAAAGGCGAGGGAATTTATACAAAAAGATCCAGAAAGACACAGGCAGAAGTCGATGGAATACTACAACCAAAATAAAGCAATAATAGCGGAAAGGAGAAAGAAAAAAAGAGATGAAGTGAAGCAAGCGTTACTTAAGTTGAAAAGAATGGAGGATGCACTAAAATGAATTTCTATTTAAATATAAGAAATTATTATATATATTTATAACAGATAATTTATTATTATTTTTATAATTTTTATATCTCTATTGATATAAAAAAAGTATGCCACCACCTTTACCACCCAGACCAACGAAGGAAAATGTAGAACTAGCGAAGGTAAGGGTGAACTTAAGGGAAACTAAGACACAAGAAGCGAAGAAGCATGAGGTAAAACTTGTAGAACTAAGACCAATAAAAAACAGAGGTATAAATGGATATACATACCCTTTCAAAGACCTTGACATTAACTTCTATGATATGGATGCGATTGAAATATCAATTATAAGAGCAGTTAAGGATGCCAAAAATAGAGGTCTGACAAACGAAGCAAGTCTTCATGTTAAGTTTGGATATATAACAGATGCAGATGATAGTAAGTTTTACAAGTGGAAAACTTTTAACTCAGTTAAGTTAAAAGACATTGATCAGTTGTTTCGTGATATATATCTATATAACGAACAAAATCTTGAAGCCAGCGCGAATGGATATGAAAGAATCATTCAACATATAACTATTCAAATTATTCAAGAAGACGGAGGTGGATGTAATGATACAGGAAGTGATAAAAAACATAAAACACCCGAAGGAATACATATTAATCCAAGAAGCAAAGATAATAATTGTTTCTTCTATGTTGTTAAGGATATATTAAATCTACCTTTGAAAGGTAAATCAAAACTCAATAAAAAAAGTATGTAATGACATTAGAAGTGAATTCAAACTAGAGCCAAATACTCCGATACCTTTATCGGTCGGATTTGAAATCTTAAAAAAATATTGTATTGAAGGTAAGTATTTCGAATTAACTAATGCAACAAGCAAACAGACATTCAAAAACTTTGAAGACCCTTTAATAACTGCCGATGTCCTTTGTTATCTACTCAAATGACATTATATAAGTTTCATAAAAAGAAACAAAAAGAAATGTCCAGATTGTTTCACCGAATATTATAATAAACACACTTGTAATAATAAAAGGGTTTCATATGCGAGGGCTAAACTCAGAAAGAAAGAAAATCAAGTGAGGTCTTTATTGACTACTTTTGAAGAGACTCGGTATAATAATCAAGATGAAGTATTTCATTACGACTTAGAAACTTTTACAAATGAATACGAATTACACACACCATACATAGCAGGCTATACCATTTCTGATATCGGCTTTAAATATGTAGCAGGCGATGAATGTATTCCTAAATTACTTGATATAATTTTTGAATATGCGGATGATTTATCAAAAAGAAAACCAAAAGCAAAATTATATGTTAATGCTTTCAATGGTAGTAAGTTTGACCATTACTCATTACAGAAAGAATTTATCAAAAGAAGAATAAAAAATGCGACCCTTATGAACAATGGTGCTATTATCTCATCAGAATATAAAAATATAAAATTCTGGGATTTATGTAAGCACACTGAGGGAAGTCTAAAAAAGAACCTTGAAACACTGGGATGTAATGTGTTAAAAGGCGACTTTGACCATGACAAGGCGAAACGATGGGAAGAGATGGATGATGAAACAAAAATGGAATGTCTAACATACTTAGAAAAAGATGTTATGGGACTAAAGGAACTACACGACAAACTAAACAATCAAATATATGAAGAACATAAAACTAATTTAACCGCTTATATATCTACTTCGTCTCTAACTTGGAATTTATGGAAAAAGAAAATAGATGGTAAATATGTTATTCAACTACCGAATTTAAAACAAGAAAAAGATTTTAGAAGGGCGGTATATGGTGCTAGAACTTATCCAAGCAAAAGACGATTTATTTCAGAACAATATCAAAAATACATAAATGGTGAAATTGGGTTTGATGAAGTTGTAGATTATCTTATAGATGCCGATGTTGTAAGTCTTTATCCAACGGCGATGCTTGAACTATTTATGACTGGTGAAATAAAGGAATGTGAAGGTGAAATGAAAGGCAAACTAGGGATATATAATGTTGATTACATATCTCCAAAAAATCTATTACACCCGCGAGTGCCATTCCGCGATAGCAAAGGTTGTTTAAAGTGGGAATTAAGAGATATGAAAGACCAATGGCTTACTTCTGTTGATATTGAAGATATGATTGAACTTGGATACCAAGTCAAAATCATTCGTGGCTATTATACAGAAGGAGCCGAACCAGTATTCAAAGATTACATATTAGAGTTATTTAAACGAAAACAAAATTCAAAAAAAGGCACACCGCAATATTTGTTAGCAAAGTTATTTATGAATGCTTTATATGGTAAGACCATTCAGAGACCAATAAACACCGTGAGTAAATACATAACAAAAAATCACGAGTATTGGAAATTCTGGGCTAAACATGTGATAACTGATATTGAAAAGTTTGAAGAGGCTAATGGTGAATTATGGTTAATCAGCGGTATTCCAAGAGATGAGCAAGAAAAAGAAGAAAGAATTACGAAACCCACTCACTACGGGGCATTTATCCTAGCATACAGCAGACGAATTATCTATAAGTATATGACCGAAGCCAACCCAGACAACGACCCAGACAGAGATTATTATTACACGGATACAGACAGCATTCAAAGCCATGTAAGAAACATTGAACGGATAAAGCGATTTAGAGATAAAACAATCGGCGGAATGGATGATGACCTTGGAACAGATTGTAAAATAATAAGGAATATGGGTAGCACCAAAATTATATATGTTGGAGTATGTAAAAAAAGGTGAAGAAAAAGGTAAAACTCATTTCCACTTTAGAGGAAAAGGTTTGGATTTGAAAAAATTAAATCCAACCGCTTATGAATTAATGGATAAGGGTGAAAGTTTAACTAATACCAGAGACTTTATAATGAAGAAAATTCATACTAGCAGAAACAGCAAACAACAACATATTGAACACTTTAGCATACATCACCAAAAGAAATTGTAGTAAAAGTAGTTAATAAAACAAGATGGTGCGGTCGTGAGTTTATCAACGAAAATGATAGTATCCCTTACGGTTTCGTGTCCGCTCTTAAAATTTAATAATAATCAAATAATTAATTTTTTTCCATAAAATTTTTTACCAGTCTATATAGACCAATGACCACCCTCACCAGACTATCTGAAAAATTTGGACGACTTTCAATTGAGAAGAATAAGGAATTCTTTTCAGTAAGAGATGTCCAACAGTTGATTGATGAAGAAATTAAGGCAATTGAGAAAAGCAGAGAAGGAAAGCCTAATGATGTTTTTCAGTTCGGTAAGTATAAGGGTAAGAAAATTTCAGATATTGTCACGATTGATAAGCCTTATTTAGAATGGATTATCCGTCAGCCGTGGTTTAAAAACATTGACGAGGTAAAAAAATATTTATAATAAAAAATATTATTAATAATATATATCATGGCCGACCTAAACACCAAACAGGACTACTTGAACGAAATTGAAAAATGGAACCTTGACGGCGGCAATGTCAAAATGCCGACAATTAAATGGACTAAGCCTGACATTGTATCTTTCTATGAGCAATACAAGCCGAGGGACGACAACGTGAAAGTAGTTATTCCGTTGGAGGCAACATTAGAAAAAATGATGGAGGAACAAAGCACTCCTTTTAAGGAAACAGATCTTGTTGTGAGAGAGACTGGAATTACCGAAATAAAGGCTAATGTTGGCGAAGAAATAGCGAATGCTACATGTACAGAAGAAGGATGTATATTAAAGAAAGATGTTGTTCTTCAATATGGAAAATATGCACACAAAAACATTGAAGATGTAGCCAAAATTGATAAACCATACCTTGAATGGTTAGTTCAACAGCAGTGGTGCCAAAATGTGGATGACATAAAAAAAATTATTTAAATCATCGATATTTTATTCAATTAATTTTTTTTGCTTTCTGTATCACTGATCCTCTACGAAGTTAGCAATAATATTGACATTTCCTCCTCCACCAGCAGAGACAGACTTCTGTGTAAAAGTCAATACATCACTCGGTGATAGGTATATATCATAACTTCTAAGATTGAGTTGTTGAGTTGAAGCACTATTTACATATAGTTTAAAAATTGTTGTTCCGTTTGCGATAGCACTCGCCTTTGTGTCAGTATCTACAATTGAATACTTTGAATCAACATCTGCAAAACCTGCTCCAGTTAGTGTTCCATTTAATACCATTCTGACAACATTTGACTTAGTATCTTCATTTGTAATACTTATCAAAGTGGGATAAACATTTGAATAATTTGTTAAATTAGCACCGCCCGCATCAAATGTTGCTTTATTCCTGATACTAATAATAGGGCTTTCAGTTGTGTTTGCTGCTTTACTTCCTTCCACTTCGTTTGTTATACTTGTGTTTATCGTATTACTTCCTTCAATAAATAATCCAACACTCGCGGTTTTAAGAGTTTGAATTCCGGTAGAAACATCATTCCTCATTAGTGCGGTAAATGGTAAAGTAGTGTTTCTTAGACTTACACCTGTGTTGGCATTCGCATACTTAATAGTATGGACTAATTGAAATTCTCCTGTCGTAGGATTTTCAATAGAAAACCTTATAGCACCAAAGCCTAAATATTGAAATTGAATTTGGAATACATTTCCTTTACTCCAATCAATAACGGGCATATCTTTTGTTCCATTGCACGGGTCATCCCAGATTGCTTGTTGAATATAAGTTGTTGCCCCTACTTTGGCATGTAGAATACTCAACCCGACATTATTTTTATAAAAATAAAAACCATTTGAAAAATCACTTTCACCAATTCCTACACACGAATAATAGGCTTTTGTGTCAGTTGTCCATATAGCAGTGAAGCGACCAACATACCCGTCCGATATTTTATTCTTCTTTTACTGGTTAGGATAGCATTCGCTGTGTTATCGGCTTGAGTTTTTAATTCAGCCATATTATTGAAAAATGACACAGACGATTTTGTTTCTGTTTTTGTCCATATCCTTGCATTAATAGTGTATGGAAAGATTTCCTGAACAACTGGAGTTAATTGTCCAACTAGTGTTTCTCCAAAAGCAGTTTTCATATTATCAGTTTTAATGCCACCATCATATCCTACTTTGACATTTATAAAATCTCCGTCTGGATTTTGTGAGATTAAATTTCTCTGGTGAGACATATTGTGTATTAAAAAATCGCTCGCGATTTTGCTATATAACGAGTTTATATATAAAACAAAAAAAAATTATTTAAATCATTTATATTTTATTCAGAAATCTGTTCATATCCATTATGAAATAGTAATAACATTTGCCTTCACTTGAACCTCTCGCTGAGTGATAGCCAGAGTGTAATGATTGAGACCAACATTTGCAGTAGTAGCCATCATCTCCCAGCGTCTCTCTTGAGAAAGGTCAAGCCCACTAATTTCATTCTGGTCTTTACTCCAAAGCGGGCGAGTGTTGTCAAATGTATCAACCCAGAACCAGTTGTATTGATAGACATTGCTATTTACCAAAGCACTACCTTCAATTTTATTTTTTAGATACATGTAATCTTCAAGGGTTGTATTAGCAGTGCTAATATTAAATTCTTGAAGTCTAGACCCGTCAAGGGTAGTATAGAAGGAGGTAATCTTTGAACCATTCCTATTATCGTTATCATACGCGGTATTCTTTGTTTCTTCATTATTGAATGCCGAATGGTAAATTTTCTTAATTCTCCGTCCGTGTCCTCTATCGAACCTCATAATAATGTTTTGACTTGTAGATGCCTGAATTGTGTTTTTGTATGAGTATGGATAGTCAATCGTAAAAGACATACCTTCGGCACTGCTCACTTTTTGTTGAATAGACTGGGTAACATCAGGGTTTGTTTCAACCGCTAGAAACAAGTTTAAGTTTGCTACCTGTGAATTAGTTGTGCAAGGAAAAGAACCTTGATTTGCTGTGTTAATAGTGGTAGCAAGACCTGTATTAGCATCAACACCACCAAGATGATAAATAGTTCTGTTACTAGCCGCCCAAACAATTCTCATGGTCAGAATTTCAGGAAACATAATCGTCTTATCAAGTGCGAAAATAGTATTGTAAATCATAGACAATGGAATCTTCACATAAATAACGGGGTCTGTGTTAGCACCACCAATACCTCCCTCAAGATACTTCGCCTCAGTGTATGAAACATTCACAGCAGACAAAGCACCCGCTCCAGTTGTCAGCAAAGTATCATCATGTCTTCGTGCATTAAGTGATGGAGGAGCGATAGCCCCAGCAATAGCATTACCAAAACGATTCAATGTTGCCTGAAGGTGGCCATCGGTATCAATACTACCTGCTACAGTCGCCACACTTGCCTGTTGTCCAGCATACACGTTAGCAGTAAATGCTGTTGTTGCTCGCCCATCAGCATTACACTTTTGAAGCATACACCCAACACCATTACCTGCTCCATGGTTCTCAAGTGCCAAAAAGTCCTTCAATGAAGTCTCAGGTTTCCAAATCATTTTCGTAATAGTTCCGACATTATTCAAATCACACAAATAAACACCACTACGGGTTTGAAGTTGAATCTGTCTAATCATACTCAAACAATCCATAAAAATACGATTGTGTCTATCTGCAACTCCTGAAGCACCTGGGGCGTAAGTGAAACTCAGCACAGACTTTGCCAAGTTAAATGGACGGCTGATAAGGTCAAATGTGCTTTCCTGACCGCCCGCTGAAGTAACAACAACATTTCCTGCTCCTTCGCGAGGAGTAAGTTTGTTAAGGCGATACGAACCGCTGATATCATCAGTCTTACTGAAGTCTAATTCTCCGCCGTGTTGAGTTGGCATTTTTGTTTTTTTAGGCAGTTGTGAAATTACTAATTCACCAGAATATATTTATAAAAAAAAAAAAAAATAATTCCAAAATTAATTGATATTTTGATATTTTAGAATTACGCTTCATTCGCTACGCTCATTCTCGCTTATTCTAAAACATCGTTTTTTATACTGTAATGGTGGTCGATGTTTTACGCACGAAGGGCATGAGTAAAATATCATATTTATCTCTGTGTCAAAAGATTGAAAAAGGATGTAAATAAATTAAAATAATTAGTCTCTCTGTAAATCACCAATGTCATAACAATACCTAACCCATTAAGATTTATAGCCTGATCGTTTTCGTCTGTAAGATAAAACCTATATACATTATTTGAACTAGTTGATAATTTCTCATACTCCGACCCACTTCCGTCGTATGTAACGGCTCCAAATGGAATTTCGTTGGCAGTGTATATTTCTTGTAGCACGTGATTATCTCCTTCACCCACTATGTCAGATTGAAGGTATAAAGTCTTTTCACCAGTCAGAATAATTACATTTGGCGATTTAACAAAATTATTAGCGAAGAAATATGTTGAATTTCTATCAAACCCCATTACCTCGTGAATACGGGTATCACTATCAAATATAAATCGCGGTTGAATTCCCTTATTCTCTGACACACTGAATGTTAATTTGCCATCCTCTGGTTCTATGTTGGTATTGTTGCTCGAGACAACATAAGTATAATTATTAGGGCTGTCTGCGGTTAGCACCTCCGACAACTTATTTTTTAGATTGTTCATTGTGTAGTTTCCCTCAGGTATCGTAATTAAAGCCTCATACCCGTCTTCGGATAATGTAAAAGTATTATATGGTGAAGCCACAGAGTAATAAGATTTTGGAACATAGATATGAAGAATTTTACAATGCGTGGGATTGTCTAGTCCCTTCAAATTGACTTCGTGTGTAAAGTCGCTGTCTGAGCCTGTTATCCTGTTTTTGCTGTTGATATAGTAAATACCACTACTTCGCCCTCCTTTGTACTCCATTGTTATATTATGCAAATAATTTTTGGATATCTTCAAAACTATATAAACTATTAATGTAATTTATATGTTAGTTTGATTTGAAGTGTGTTTCTTTTACAGAAGTTATATCCGATACATTTCCTCCACATTCACACTCAAATCTCTTTTGAAGTCTATATTCTCTATTTTTTCTTAAAAGGTTTTCTTTATTATTTTCATAATACTTTTTCCAATTGTTTGACCTGTGGTTTTTATTGTCTTTTCTATATTGAATTAAATATTCTTTTTTCTCATCAGTCCAATCTTTCCTAGTTCTTCCTGCGATACATCTATTCACACATTTCATATTTCTTATGTATTCTCCTTCTCGCTTTTCCCATTCTATTTTGCTTTCGCACTGACATAATTCTATTAATTCAATATAGGCGTCATCATATTCCAACATTTTAAATGAAGTTGAATAATTCTTCTTATTTTTTTGATATTGTTTCATATCATACCTATGTTTAGCAATTCTTTGTGCTAATGTTTGAGTTGTTGAACCAATATAAATTTCATTTGTTTGGTGAGACTTGATAGCATAAATTTTTCCTTTTTTGTAGTCTGGCATATTCTTTTATATTCTTTTATATTCTTTTATTTAATACATAATTCAGATATATGTATCAAAACCATACCCGTTCTGGGCTTTTAATTTTTCCGCTTCTTCTTCCTTTAGGTCTGTATATCCGCTAGCAAACTTAAAGCGATTACCTTTCGCTCGTTCCATTAAAAACCTCATTGAGTGCCATCCACAAGTTGAGGAAGTATCACTCTGCTCTTTTACTTGATTAACCTTCATTAACAAATAACTATCGGGGTGGCTTCGGTCAATTAGTTGTTGCATTTGTTGTTGAAAGTCTTCCGTTGGTTGGTAAAGTGCTAATGGGTCATAGACTTCAACACTCCTGTCTTTATCTAGACTTATCCATACGGCGATCCAATGAGACCCTGATTGATTGTGGTTGTCCAAATTCATAATAAATCCGTATCGCTTTCTGCTTCCGGGCTTCAACTTATAGATTTCATCACTGGCTATTGCTCCGAGATACCATCCATATTTTTTCATTATATCATCTATTTCATTAGTCATTAGTCCCCTCCCTTCTCCTTCCTGTGTGGGTTCCTCTGGCTGTGGTTGCTCTGGCGGTGGCTCCTCAGTCTGTGGCACTGGTTGTGGATCGGGCTGTGGCTCCGCAGAACTTGTGCTCGTTGGTGGTGCTACATCTGTTGGTTGTGTCTCCGCTAGTTGTGGATTTGTCATTTCAAATATAAGTTGTTTAGCATCCGTAGAAGTTTCAAGCGGTGGTGTGTCTATTGGCGATAGAGTGCTATTTACAGGAGTTTTTTTTTTCTTCATTCTTTTTGCTTTCATTTTTAGCAATCATTTTTGTTGTAAATTCTTCTAGTTTATCCCATCCATCTTCTGCCGATGATATGTTTTCAGTGATTTTTTGTGTGTATAACCATCTCTTTAAACTAGTGGCGTAGTCGTTTGAACCTTTGTTTTTTATTATAGAGATATTAATGCCTGCTTTTTTAAGGTGATTTATTATTATATGATTTTTCATTTTTTGGCACGTTTTTTTCTCGTTTTCTCGGAGAACATTTCATCAATAATTCTTCGTCTCTTTTCTTCTTCCAAATCTTTTTCTTGTTTATTTACTTTGTCACTTATATCAGTTATTTTTGGGGAAGATGTAGTTGCGGTTTTCTTTGGTTTATTTTTAGTTGAAGGGGGATTCGGGTTCGCTATAATAGGCTGTGCAACTGGAGCAGTCAATAATCCCTGTCTATGTCGTTGTTCTGCCTGTAGTTCCTGAATAAGTCGTTGTTCCTTTTTCTGCTCCCTAGACTTTTCTTCCTGTCTTTCCTTAATCTCCGCAAGTTGTTTTTTATGTTCCCTATCCATTGTTTCTTTTAGTTCCTTAGCATCGGCTTGGATTTTTCTTTCTAGACTCTTCTTCTCTTCTTCTAAATCCTCCCTTTTCTTCTTTTCCTTTTCTTCCTCGTCATGTATTAACTCATATTTCTTTTGTAAGTTGCTTTGTATCTGGTTTCGGTTCTCGTGTTCAAGACGATTGAAATCAGATTTGATTATTTTTTCCCTTGGTTTGCGACCCTGCCTTTGTGGCCTCGGCTTACCAATATATTTCAAAAACAACTTAACGATTTGAAGTGTGCTCATATCATTTGTTTTCTTACCAAAATTAAGATAATATTTTTTACCCTTCTGGATAATATATGGTCTCCCGCTCTTATTCATATAAACTCGCGGGGGTCTTACCTTAGGTTTCCTTGTTTTCTTGACTACCATTCTATAGATAGTTTAGAATTGCGTTTTACTGCCCGAAGGGCGTAATCACTCTACGAGATGGTCGTGCTACGCACTCTCACTATGGATTCAACTTGTTGAATCTATATTCTAAACCATCGATTTTTTATTTTAGGAAAAAATAATGGTCATCGATGTTTTGTGATGACGGCAGTCAGAACAAAATATCAAAAATATCATCATTTAATGAAACTTTACAGCACCTCCTCGTTGCTTACCATATCCGAGTTTTGCGGCAGTAGCACTAACACTACCCGCGTAAGGCACCCCAACACTACTCAACGCCCCCGCAGTCCTAGAGATGACTTTATTATCGCGAAGGAATTTATTAACAGCCAAGGCAGTTTTTCCGACCTTAGCCCAGTTAATCTTTCCTCCCTTTTGACCACTCTTCTTCTTGGTTTTCTTTTTTCCTCCCTTCTGTGGCATTGATGGATTGTATCCGATGTTATATCATGATGGTTGTGAAATTATCACTGGTGATACTGGCATATATAATACAGAAAAAAATAATTATTGATATTTAAAATTGATATTTATCAACTTCACTCTCGCAGCAACGCAACTCACGTTTGTTGATAAACATCGATGTTCGTAAAACACGCGGGAGCGGTAGCGTGAGTTTGGATTTACGAATATCATTATTTTAATCTGTAAGCAAAATTTTTTCTTAACTCATCATCAACACTTGAAACATAAAGAAAATTAAATCTCTCCTTTGTTGCTTCGTGATACTTTTGAAGAAAGTAATCAAAGTCAAAAGATAGGTCTAAGTGTTTATACACGAGTTCCATTTTGTCCTGAGATTGCCCCGGAAAGATTAATAAATAATCTAACTGCTTAATGGCTTCTGGCCGTAGGTCGTTTAAATACTGGCTTGACATAATCACCTTTGATTTATGGTGTCTGTTCTTTTTTAACAAATCACTTACGGACTTGTCTCTTAATCCACTTCCTAAATCGTCCAAAACAAAAACAACCTCTGGCGAAATATACTTGCTTGGCCTTTCTTTCGCCTCCGCGGTGCTCTGTTTCTTTTCTTTTCCAAAGTATAAAAATTGTGGCTTCTCTATTTCTTCTTTGTCTTGTTTTACTTCGCCTTCGTGTTGCTCGTCCTGTCTGTTCAGTTTGTCTAACTCATAATCAATGACATTTACACCATCTGATTTAAGAAAGGTATATATTGCCATCGGGTTGCATCTGTTCTTAAAGTGCTTTACCATTGCTTGATAAATGTAGTCCTTGTGAATTGTTGAAGCAATAATTACAATGCGGGTTTTTCTGTCTGTCGTCCTTTTCAGTATTTCAAAGAGTGCTGTCGTTTTCCCGCTCTTCTTACGGGCAAGCAAAAATATGTTAGCATACGGCTCATTGAATAATTTATAACCTTTTGCTTTTTTATCTCCGTTTCCATCCTGCTTCACAGGCTTAACTTTGACATTGTTTATTTTCTCCATGAAATTTAAGAATTGCGCTTCGTGCTTTCGCACTCTCTCTTATTCTAAAACATCGTTTTTTCTTTATGGTTTAAAATAAATCGGTGTTCGATGTTTATCAACAAACGGGAGTTGCGGTAGCAACGAGAGTGTAGTTGATAAATATCATTATTATCCCAAGAGCTCTAGGCATATAACAATTCTTCCCGCTAAATTTCCTGTGTCAATATTTCCGCTGTCAGTTTCAAGGACTTTAAATGTATATTGTCCGTCAGTCCATCCGACAACACCCAAATTATAACCGAGATTTGAAATGTTTGCTGTGGTGCTGTCCGCAAATGTTCCAATAATTCCAATTCTATCCATGTAAAGAATTCTGGTTTTGGTTTCGGTCTGGTCGTTCATATAGTGGATAAACTTAACATTCATTTTGGTGGGTGTGAATGACATTTGAATATTTTTATTAAATGTTTTGCTTCCTCCAGCAAAATCATTGCTCAGAAAAATAATCTTTTGGTATTTATAGTCAGCCATGATGTACTCTATATTAGTGCTAATAAACTTTTTATTAATTAATATTTATGCTCGGACTGCCTGCGACTTTTACTCGCGGGTCAGTGAGAAAAAAAATGAGAGTTGTGCTTATTGTATAAAGCAAGGAATAGAAACTAAATTTAAATGTGTGTATAAGCCTATGAGTGATTGGTGTGTTAGTTTTGATGACGCCATTCCTTTAATGTGCTCAAATGATGCTATGTGGTATAAAACTCAAGTATATGAATGCTCACTTCTTTGAACTAGAAGGTGATGGAAGGCAAATGCAGATAAGCAATGTTAAAATTCCGACATGAGTATTAGCAACCTCGCACGGCAAGTTCTTTTCAGATAACCTCACGATACAAAGGGCTATAATGGCAATGATGATACCCATTTGAAATAAGTATTTAATAAGTCGGCTGTCGGTTGGTCTGTTTTTTATACAACAACAATTCCAGTTATCTTCCAATTCGTGCTCTATTTTTTTTTCGTCAGTCTTTAGTTCTACTTCAAGAACACGAGACTTTAATTCTGGAGTTAGTTCGCCATCCATATCCATAATAGGTGGTGGTCTGTGAAGTCTAATCGTATTATTTGACATTTTCTCTAATTTCTTGTAGTATATTCATGAGATTATTATTTTGTTTTTCTAAATTAACTACCTTTTCCGCCATGTGTTGAAAAGCACTGACTAATATTGGTATAAAACTTGTATATGTTATGCCTTCAAGGTAGCCATCTCCATCCTCTGCTTTTATTCCGCTTTCGGATACAAATTCTGGAAAAATCTTTTTTACTTCGTCCGCAATAAATCCGTGGTTTTTTACTTCGTCCGCAATAAATCCGTGGTTCTTTTTTTCTTTCTTCTCGTCTGATTTCAAATAATATGAACAGCAGTTTATTTTCATAAGTGTATCACAACAATCACCGCAGTCTAATGTTTTAATATCTGATTTTAGCCTCCTGTCCGATGAGTTTGTCCAAGCACCATTGAGAGGAATATAATTATAACTGCCTGACGGCTCACCTGTTGAGTTTGAAGTAGTCCAAGAGTGAACCAAACCAGTTGAACCACAAACTACTCCATAATTCGTATATCCACCCGATTTCAAAAATATTTGTGGGTCGTTAGTATAAGCAGGTCTTTTTCTGAATGTTAAAAATCCGCTGGATGCTGTTGTGATGCTTAAATCTCCCGACGTATTAATGTTCATCGCCTCAGTGTAAGATATATTGTTTCCCACCGTTGTTCCTGAATTATAATAAAAAGCGAGTTTTGCACCTTTTTGAATTAGAAAGTTTGAACCGCTGTGGCTTGATTTCCAGTTCGTGCCATCAAAATAAGCATCAAAACTTAAATTGACATTGTCGTGTGCCCAATTCAATAATTGAAATGTTGGATAAGCATCTGCCGTTGTTATTGCTTGTAAGTGTGCTCCTCCGATATTTGAAGCCGTCCCGTATAATTCTAAACCTGCCGTTGCTCCATTTGATGATTTTGTTGAGTTGCCTATGATTATCGGTTTGCCTAGTGCTGTTGTTATTTTGTCGCTCGTCGCCAATGTTGTCGTTGATATACCCGCATTTGCTGTTATTAATCCGCTCGCTGTTATTGCCTTCGTTGTTAATAAGCCCGATGAACTACTGATGTCTATTGCGGTGTTAAATGTTATATTACTTCCTACCGCTACTCCTGACGCATATTGAAAAAGGAGATTAGTGCCTTTGGCTATCATAAAATTTGAGGTAGCAGAACTTGACTTATCATTAACTGCTCCGTCCCAATAACAATCAAATTTTAATGATATGTCGCTATGACTATTGTTAATTAATTGAAAACAAGGATAATTTGGATCAGCTGTTGTAAATGCTTGTATATGTGGTCCTGCTACACCAGATGTCCCGTATAATTCTAATCCATCAGTGTATGCCGCCAATCCTCTCGTTGTTCTTCCCAATATCAATGGCTTATCTTGTGCTATCGTTATTTTATCGCTAGCCGTTAAAGTTGTTGTAGTCATACCAGCAGTGCCGTTAATGTAGTTCCCGTTATTGTTCCACCATTTGTTATATTGTTTGAGTTCATATCCAAAGCACCATAAAACCGCATACCGCCAGCATTGTTAAAACGGACAATGTCAGACGAAGCACTTTTATTATCCAAAAGTTTTGAAATATAAAGTCCCGCCCCTTTTACATCAGATGCTACATTCGTAAATACATAACCTCGTTGGTTCGCGGTTCCACTTGTAGCGGTATTTAGAGTAAATAAGAAATATTGATAATCTCCCGATGTCTGTGAAAAGAATATATCTCCTCCGTTTTGGTTTAATATCCTCGCCCCATTATATGTTATATTTCCGCCATTAGTGATAGTTTGATTGTTAAAATCAGCATTGTTCGTTAAAGTTAGATATTTTATCACAGTGCTCGCACCATTAAATGTTTTACTTCCTGTTATGGTTTGGTCTGTTGATAGTTTTACATTTTGCCCGTCCAATGTATCTACATAACTTTTGTTTGCTCCATCGGCCGCTAATGTCGGTGTTCCAAGGTTGGCTATTTTGCTACTATTACAATCTAGCCCCGAAGCATTTACCCAACCGACGATTGCCCCATCAATAATGAAACTTATTTTTTTCGCATTTATTTCAAAGTTATAATTTACGCCCGTGCCCATATCAAGGCATCCGATAGTTCCTATATTGGCTGTTGAGTTAAAAACCACGAATGTTCCTTTTGTTGTCGCATTCGTTGAATTTCCAGTTATTTCAAGGGCACTGCTAAATGTCTTAATTCTTGCTATTGTTTGGTTTCCTGAGGTTTTAACTGCCGAAGTATCAAGGACAGAAACATCCACACCATCAACAAGATTTACATTTGTTATGCTTTGGTTTCCCATATTTAGTCCGCCATTCGCTGTTATCGCACCACTTGCCGTTAATGTGGTTGTTGATACTCCCGCATTTGCCGTTATTAATCCCTTGCACCATAAATTTCCGCTATTCCCATTTAATGACATTAACAATTGTTCCGTAGAATTCTCCCACACATAACCATTGGATGAACTACCATTACATCTAAACCTCATAACAAAATCTGAAATACCATTTCCCGCCACTGCTGTTCCATTTGATAAACTTTTGTTTGAACCTGGGGTTGACATATAAATACCCCAACTTGTATTGGTGACATCATATAAAAATATACCTTTATTAGATGTCCCGTCTGTTTGTCCCTGAATCCCTATTTTTGCTCCACTAGTATTCGTTGCCGATGTTAATGTGCCAGTGTATGAAATCCCCGCATTTGCTGTTATTGCGTTGCTAAATGTCTTAATACCCGCTATGGTTTGGTCTCCTGTTAGTTTGACGACTGAAGTATCAAGAACAGAAACATCAACACCATCAACATTACCAACATTTGTAATTGCAAACCCACCCATATTTAAACTACCCGTCATAGCCGTTGTGCCGTCCTTGGCCAGTTTTGTATCGGTATATGCTTTCGTTAAAGCATCACCATCGTAGAATGGTGCTGGAAGTCTGCTGATTGCTGTTGTGCTGTTAAAATTTAAAACATTGCTTGTCAATGTTATTCCACCCCCTGTTGTTGGGGCGAGTGTTATGGTTGAACCGACAATAGATAGTGGATATCCTGTTGCACCGCCTATCTCCGACGAATAAATAGAACCCATATTATTGTTGTAATTGAAGAATAACTTACCCGTGTTTAATGGATTTGAATCTTTTACCCCAAATAAGTAGTAAATATTTTATTCCCTGTTATAGTCTGGTCTCCTGTTAGTTTAACGACTGCGGTATCAAGGGTGGAAACATCAATACCATCAACATTACCGACATTTGAAATAGCAAATCCTCCCATATTTAATCTGCCCGTCATGTTTGCTGTTCCGTCTAATCTAAGAAAAGGTGAGTTTGTGTTTCTCCATTGGCCTGTGCTATAAATGAGTAGTTGGTTATCGGCGGGTGTGCCCGTTATTGTAACATCGCTGTGTGTATTAATTGAACCATCCGCGGACACTTTATCATTATTGTCTTCATGCTCAGATATCCAAGTATCAACATCTTTGGTATTTAGTAAATTAACTCCCGTTATATTCAAATTACCGCCCATACTAATGTTGCCTGTTTCATCAACATTTATCGGAAATGTTTTATTGACCCAGTTTATTGAGTTATATGTTAGATAACTATTCATCGCCACTGGTGCTGTGATGACTACATCTGAAAGTGTATCAATTGAACCAAGGGCTGTATTCTTCCATTTACCTTCTACATCGTTGTAAGTTAAGTATTGTCCGCTTGCTTGTGCAAATGTGTTTGTGTCAATCAAATTGTATAAACTGGTTTGGTGTGGATTGGAAGTATTGCTTCTGTGTTGAGTTGAGGCTTTGACTTCGTCGTTATCCCTTACTCGTTGCTCTGTATAGTATAGATTTTTTCCTTCTTTTATGTCTGTAGTTGATTTGGTAGATAATCTTGTGTCAAATCGTAAATCCGTATAGTAGAGGTTCAAAGGGTTTTTATCTTCTGGCACTCTGTCTGTATTCAGACCGACTATGTTTGTGTTGGTAAGGTCTAAGTTAAGTATGTTTAGACTATCAACCGCCAACTCATTCAAGCCAAGTAATGATTTATATTGCGACATTATATTATTTATTTATTTATTTATTTAAAAAGTACTAAAATATAATAATCTTAGTATAAATGCCGTCTCCCGAAGCAAGTCGTAAGAATTGGGGGAGTGCTGTTGAAGGAATAAAAGCAAAAGCAAAACAACGAAAGATGGAACATGCCAAAAAGGTTTTGGAACAATACCGAAATGCTGTCAAAAGTGAAGACGAAGACATGGAACAAAAAATAGCAGAGATAGAAAATAAAAATGTGGCTACCGATATCATTAATGAAAAGGAACAAGATGACACACCCGAGCAGAGTGATAGCGAAGATGAGGTTGATTCTACTGACTTGATTGCGGAAAAGATGGCTAAGATGAAAATCAAGAGAGCGAAGGTAGAGAGTAAGAGGGAAAAGAAGAAGAGTAAGAAACCCGAGCCTGAGCCAGAGAGTGAAGAAAGCGAAAGCGAGAGTAGTGAAGAAGAAATCAAGCCTAAGAAAGGCAAAGGTAAGAAATCGAACATTTCTGTTAATGTTTATAATCAATCTGAAAAGACAAATAAGAAAGAAAAAGGTGATGATGTCTCACGGATGTTTTTGAAGTTTTAGATATTACCAAAGGAAATGATAAGAATAATAATTACTATACTCCGGATTATTAAAAGTCAATTCTCCTTTTGAGTTTCTTATTGCTTTTGCTCTTGCTCTATAGTTTTTTCTTCTTTCTTTATCCAGATGGTCTAAATGTGAGTATAACCCTATGCGGTCTTTACAATGTTCGTATCTGATATCTCCAAAATTAATAACCTTACCTTTCGGACTAATGACTTTATATTTTTTTTTTTTACATTTGACTTTGAAAATCTCATACTATATAAATGCCAGATTTAGACCATAAACATACAATTATTAATAAACAAAATCGTGATAGTCAATTAGAAGACACACCAACTGGAGAAGAAATTCAAAGAACAAAAGAAGAGGAAGCACTTGAAATACACCACCAGAAAAAGAACCCGAAAATATGGGAATACTATATGGGTTGATAATCCATTAGACCAAGTTTTCTTAGACTTAGCAGATATGAGTAAGATAAAAAATAAGAAAGGAAATAAAGGATATGCTTGGATGCTTGTTTGGATTGATTGTCATTCAAGATATTTAATAATCATTCCATTAAAAAATAAAACAGCGAAAGAAGTTTATTATGCTTTAAAATCTATACCTTATAAACCTAAATCAATTACAACAGACAGCGGAGGAGAATATAAAGGTGCTACTCGTGATTATTTTATTCAAAATGGTATTAAGCACGATGTGGTTGAAGTAGGGACCATAGAGCCTTAGCGGTTGTTGATAGAGTTATAAGGAGTATTAGAAGGTGGTTGGATTTATTATTTGAAACAAATAGAAATTTTGACTGGGTAAGTTATATTCAAGATTTGGTTAATGCTTATAATCATAAATTACATAGGGGAATTCAAGCCAGACCGGTGGATGTCTTTGCTAGAAGAGACAAAAATAAACAGACTATCACTCGTGATAACCTTATTAATGAGTATAGCATTGGCGATAAGGTGAGGAAGGAATTAAAGAGAAGGATGTTTGAAAAAGGAGGAAAGCAGTTTAGTAAGCAGATTTACAAAGTAATAGGTAGGTCAGGCTTTAAAATCATTCTTTCTGATAATGAATTAGTATCCCCGCGAGAACTTCTAAATACAGAATTTACCAAATCAGTAGATGAAGAAAAGCAAGTAAAAGATAAAGAGAAAAAAATAACAAAGGAACGAAACACACAGAGATTATTAAAACGTGAAAGTATTGATGAAAGTAATGTAAGAACTTCAGATAGAATAAGGAAGAAGAAGCAAATATTAGATTTATAATGGAATTTAGTCAATAGAGAACTAATGATAATTGTCCCAAAGGACTAATTTACCACCACTCACCAGAAAAAGCATAAAAACTTCAAAACACTTCTCACACCAGACACCTATAGGCTCAGGTCGATTTACCCTCTTGCCAGATTTTGACAAACTGGATAGTGGCCAACTTTTTCACTTTTTCGGCGAACTGGAGAGACGAAAATTTTTCTTTTATGATATATACATGTTTTCTTGTAGTGTGCTGTAGAAGGCTATTTGGTTGTTTTTGTTTCTTTGTATTTATTTTACGGGAAATCCATAGGAGGGGGTGCGACACACAATTCGAAGGCGAGAATTTGCAAAAATTCTTGCCGAGAAATTGTGTATCATCTACTCACGATTAAATGGACTAAGCCTGACATTGTTTCTTTCTATGAGCAATACAAACCCCGCGACGACACAGCGAAAGCTACAGACGAAGGATGTAATGTAAAAGTAGTTACTCCATTGGATGCTACACTAGCAAAAATTATAATGGAGGAACCAAGCACTCCTTTTACGGCGACTGATTTAAAAGAGACAGGTATCACTGAAATAAAGGCTAATGTAGGAGAAGAGATAGCGACTGCTACATCCGTAGGTAATAAAGAGACTGCTATAGAATGTACAGAAGAAGGTTGTATATTAAGGAAAGCAAGCGATGTTATTCGTGTTGTAAAAGAAAGATACCGAAAAATAAAGTAAATGATATTTTGTTCTGACTTTGTCATCACAAAACATCGTCTTTCGTTTTATTTTTTTTCATTTTACATTTCACGATGTTTGTTGAAGACGTAGTCTGAAACAAATATCTATTGATCCTCTATAAAGTTAGCAATAACATTAATATTACCATTTCCACCTGCCGACACAGCCTTTTGTGTGAATGTCAAAACATCGTTCGGGGTTAATTGAATATCGTAGGTTCTTAGATTAATTTGTTGAGTTGAGGTAGCATTAACATAAATCTTAAAAATTGTTGTTCCGTTTGCGATAGCAGTTGCTTTTGTGTCTGTATCTACAATTGAAGTTTTAGCATCAACATCAACAAAACCCGCCCCTGTCAGCGTTCCGTTCAATACCATTCTGACGACATTAGCCTTAGCATCTTCATTAGTAATACTTATCAACGAAGGAAAGACATTTGAATTGTTGGTTAGGCTATTATTGAATAGTGCTTTATTCCTGATACTTAAAATGGGGCTTTCAGTTATATTACCTGCTTCACTCCCTTCCGCCGTATTTGTAATACTTGTATTAATAGTGTTGGTGCCTTCAACAAACAAACTACAACTGGCGGTCTTTAGTCTTTGTATTCCAACTCCCGCATTATTATGAACCATTCGTGCTACAAATGGCAATGTAGTATTCCGCAGACTGACACCCGTGTTGTCATTTGCATACTTAATCGTATGGACTAACTGAAAATCGCCTGTCTTTGGATTTTCGATAGAAAACTTAATAGCACCAAAACCTAAGTATTGAAATTGAATTTGAAATACATTTCCCTTTGTCCAGTCTAATACAGGCATATCTCCTGTTCCGTCGCACGGGTCATCCCAGTACGCTTGATAAAATGCGTTTGGGGTTCCTCCTATACAATGTAGAATAATCATTCCTTCATCTCTAGTTTTGTAAAAGTAGAAACCATTAGATAAATCGTTATCTCCGATACCTATCCACGAATAATAATCTTCGGTTTCGTCTGTTGTCCATAAAGCAGTGAAGCGGGCTACAACACCCATACCAGTGCGATATTTTATTTTTCTTTTGCTTACCATACTAGCATCAGCGGAAGCATTAGCAGTCGTTTTTAATTCCGTCATATTATTCAGAAATGAAACGGACGCCTTTGTTTCTGTTAATGTCCATATCCGTGTATTAATGGGATATGGAAAGATTTCCTGTAATACTGGTGTTAAGGAACTGGTTAGGGTTTCACCAAAAGCGGTTTTCATATGATTAGTTTCAACGTGTCCATCATATCCAACTTTGACATTTATAAACTTTTCGTCGGGGTTTTGTGCGATTAAATTTCTCTGGTGAGTAGTCATTGTTTGTGTATATGAAACAAAAAATAGTTTTCTTTCTTTTTATTGATTTCATAAATATCTACGACATTAGGATTTCAATTCCCTTAACAAGCACACTTTGTTGAAGAATGGCGAATGTGTAGTGATTGAGATTGTTTCCCGCAGTGGTTGAAGAGAATTCATATCGTCTCTCAGTGTCAAGGCTCAGACCGCTTACCTCATAGCCGTCGGTATCCTTATCGCACAGCGGGCGGTTATTATCAAAGGAATCAACATGAAACCAGTTATAGTGATACACATTTGAATTCAAAATGGCACTCCCCTTTAATTTATTTTTCAAAAGCATATAATCCTCATTCTTCAAAGTATCAACATCAAATTGTTGAAGACGAGTTCCGTCAAGGGTTGTGTAGTATGTCTTAATTTTCTTTGAAGCAGTATTTGGGGCTGCAACACCATCAGTTCTATTATCATTATCAAAAGCAGTGTAAGAAGTCTCAGTATTGTTGAAAGCAGAAGTATAAATACGACGAATTCTTTCACCCTGTGAGCGGTTCATCTTTATGACAAAATTTCGCTGTCCTGTTTGAAGATTTTGTTTCCAAGCAATGGGATATTCAATCTTAAAAGGAAAGCCTTCACCAGCGATCTTCTGTTGGACACCAAGAATAACATTATGATCAGTTTCCACGGCGAGAAACAAATTCAAATCAGAAATAGTAGCACCAACGGCATTTGCTGCAGCACCAGCAGAGATAGCACTAACATCAGTTCCATAGAAGAAAGTACGATTGGTTGCCTCCCACACAATACGCATATCCAAAATTTCATTGAAATCGATTGTCTTATCCAGTTCAAAAATTGTTCCAAATAGCATTCCCAAAGGAAGTTTAACACTGATAACAGGGTCTGCACCATTATTACTACCACCTTCAAAATACTTCGCCTCATCATAATCTACATTAACAAGGTTGTAATTTCCCGCACCGCTTGTAGCAGTCGCGCTGTCGTTAAAACGCCGAGCATTCACACTCGGGACTTTATAGTAATTATTAACTGCTGTTATGAGTCCAGCAGTATCAACAGCATCGCCAATTGCCTTCTTTTCAGTTCTACTTCCTACAACAATCTTTCCAACATTACACTTTTGAAGCATCGCACCAGAGCCAGTTTTGCCTTCTGTGGCGGTATCATAGTCTCCGTGATTTTCCAAGGCCTTAAATTTTTCAAAACTGATCTCAGGTTTCCAAATCATCTTAGTGTAATTTCCAACATGTTGAAGATTACACAGATACTGCCCGCTTCGGCTACGAAGTTTAATCGTTTTAATCATAGACAGACAATCCATAAAAATACGATTGTATGTATTAGCACCATTGCCTGTTGGTGTGTAAGTAAATCGCAACACAGACCTCGCAAGGTTCAAAGGACGGGTAGGAATTTCAAATGTGCTTTCCAGACCTCCAGCAGTAGTGAGATTCACATTTGCCGACCCTTCACGGCTGGTAAGTTTATTTAATTCATACTTTCCTGACAACAGTTCCTTTGTCTGATTGACTAGTTCTCCTCCGTATTGGACGGGCATTTTTTGTTTTGTTTTTAAGTGGTGTAAGTTGATTAATACACGAAATATATTTATAGAAAAAAATAATTAAAATAAATATCAATCACTTGGATTTCAACAAATTGAAAAATGAATTAAATAAACTAAAATAATTAGTTTCACGATAAACCAATAAAGTCATAACGATACCTAAACCATTAAGATTAATTGCTTGGTCGTTTTCGTCCGTCAAGTAAAACCTGAATACGTTGTTTAAATTAGTGGACAATGTTTTTCCGTATTCACTACCAGAGCCGTCGTAAATGACAGAACCAAAAGGAATTTCGTTGGCTGTGTATATTTCTTGAAGCACATGATTATCTCCTTCACCAACTAAGTCCGATTGAAGGTATAAAGTCTTTTCACCAGTTAGAATAATTACGTTTGGCGATTTAATAAAATCATTAGCAAAGAAATATGTTGAATTTCTATCAAAACCCATTACCTCATGAATACGTGTCTCACCATCAAATATAAACCGCGGTTGAATACCTCCATTATTTGACACAGTGAATGTTAATTTACCATCCTCCGCTTCTGTGTTTGTATTGTTGCTTGAGACGACATAAGTATAGTCATTCGGACTTTCTGTCGTCAGTACCTCCGACAACTTATTTTTTAAATTGTTCATTGTGTAGTTTCCCTCAGGTATCGTAATTAAAGCCTCATACCCGTCTTCGGATAATGTAAAAGTATTGTAAGGACTTGCAACTGAGTAATACGACTTCGGCACATAGATATGAAGAATTTTGCAGTGTGTTGGATTGTCTAGTCCCTTCATATTGACTTCGTGTGTGAAGTCGCTATCTGTGCCTGTTATTCTGTTTTTGCTATTTATGTAATAGATGGAACTTGACCGACCACCTTTGTATTCCATCGTAGGTGCTTTTTATAAAAACCACCTACAACCTCAAAAATCTATATTTTAGAAAATATCTTTTATATGTATGTATCAAAATGACCATACCCATTCTGTGCTTTTAATTTCTCCGCTTCTTCTTCTTTTACGTCTGTGAAACCAATTGCAAATTTGAATTTAATACCTTTTGCTCGCTCCATTAAAAATCTCATACTATGCCAACCGCATGTGTCTGAGGTGTTTGATTGATTTTTAACCTTATTTACTTTCATTAATAGATATGTGCTTGGGCGGCTTCGGTCAATTAGTTGTTTCATTTGTTGTTGAAAGTCTTCCGTCGGCTCGTAAAGTGCTAATGGGTCATACACTTAAACACTCCTGTCTTTATCTAGACTTATCCATACGGCGATCCAATGAGACCCCGCTTGCTTGTGATTGTCTAAATTCATAATAAATCCGTATCGCTTTCTGCTTCCGGGCTTCAACTTATAGATTTCATCACTGGCTATTGCTCCGAGATACCATCCATATTTTTTCATTATATCATCTATTTCATTAGTCATTAAACCGCGACCCTCTCCAGTTTGTTCCTCTGGTTGCTGTGGCTCCTCTGGCTGTGGCTCCTCTGGCTGTGGCTCTGATTGCTGTTGCTCTGGTTGCTGTTGCTCTGGTTGCTGTGGTTGCGGTTGCTCTGGTTGCTGTGGTTGCGGTTGCTCTGGTTGCTGTTCATTTCTATATTTATTTATAAGAGCATTAACATAATCTTTTTTCTCATTGAATGAACCCATTCTTTTCGTGATAAATACTTGTTAATGTTTTTTACGGAAAACACTTTATTAATCAAATCTTCTAAACCAGTTCCCGTTTGTAATCCCAAATATTCTGCGAGTTTCTTTTTTACTTCGTCCTTCTTTTGTCCAACATCTATTTTATGTTCTACGATTTTGTCTATTATCCATGATACCCTTTGGTTCCAACCTTTAACATCGTGGCCTTCATTTTTAAGTTTATCCCTTAATGCTTCACCAAGAATTTTAATGGTAAGTTTTTTCTCAACATTACTATTTGACAATCCATTCTTCAACATTAATCTGTATTTAGCCTCCTCTAGTTGGTTTCCTATATTTTTATTTAATGCTTCTTGTGCTCCTAGCATTTTTTTCATAACATCTATTGTTATTTGTTGCTTTTGAAAATCTTTTATTCTTTCTGCTATACTTTGTAGTTTACTAGGTTCCCAATTATCTATATCTGCTTGAGTAAAAACTCCAGAATTTATGATTAATTTTTTATAGTCTTCAAATTCTTTATTTGGTTTAACTTTTACCTCTGGCTGTGCCTGTTGTTCTTGTGGTGGCATAATATATTGATATTGTGGTGGCGGTGGTAATCCTTGCATCCTATTTTTTCTATCTTCTTCATATTTTACATCATCTATGAGTTTTTGCTCCCTTCTTAGTTCTCTGGCTTTTTGTTCTTGTCGTTCCTTGATATCGGATAGTTCATTGCGGTGTATCCTTGCTAACTCATCCTGCCTTTCCTTAGCATCTGCTCTGTCTTTTCTTTCTTGCCTCTTCTTTTCTTCTTCAGCATCAACTCGTGCCTTTTTCTCTTTTTGGTCTATCTCATCAATCTTTTCGTATTTCTCCTTTCTGAGTTTGTCTAAGTGGTCATTAATGGCTGTTCTCGTATTTTGTTCAATCTCCGACAAACTCTGGACTTTTCGCAAGTCTTCTTTTTGCTTAGGTGCTCGCTTTGCTTTTGGTCTGCTTAAGTATTTCATAAAAAGTTTAACAATTTGAAGTGTGCTCATATCATTTGTCTTTTTACCGAAATTAAGATAATATGTTTTACCCTTCTGGATAATATACGGCTTCCCGCTTTTATTCCTATAAACCCACGGGGGTCTTAATTTCTGTTTCTTCGCTTTCTTGACGACCATTGTATATAAACAAACAAAAAAATATTTCCTCATAATTTCACAAATCCCTAAGGGATGTTGTGACGGGACGAAGTCCCTCACAAACAAAATATCATTAAAACTTCAAAGCCCCACGTCCGCTCTGCCTACCATACCCAAGTGTTGATGCTACAGCACTAACACTACCAGCGTAAGGTACCCCGACGCTACTTAATGCTCCCGCAGTCCTAGAGATTAACTTATTATTGCGAAGAAATTTATCAATGGTAAAGGCCGTTTTCCCAACTTTTTGCCAGTTAATTTTACCGCCAGCCTGTCCCTTGCCTCCTTGCTTCTTCTTACGACCAGTCTTCTTTTTGCCTCCAGCCATTGTGCTTGAGTTAATTGTTCGTTTGCCGATTGTTGGAATGACTTCAACACGAGTTGTTTTAACTACCATAAAAGATAGTGAAATATATAATACAGAAAAAATAATTATTTATAAATTTTTTTATTTTAAACGAAAATTTGTCACCTTACGGGACAATTGCCTATCGCATGCGATAGGCTAAATTAAAATTATTCCGTAATTCGTCATCAACACTTGAAACATAAAGAAAATTAAATCTCTCCTTTGTAGCCTCGTGATACCTTTGAAGAAAGTAATCAAAGTCAAAAGATAAGTCTAAGTGTTTATACACGAGTTCCATTTTATCCTGAGACTGGCCCGGAAAGATTAACAAATAATCTAACTGCTTAATTGCTTCTGGCCGTAGGTCGTTCAGATACTGGCTTGACATAATCACCTTTGATTTATAGTGTCTGTTCTTTTTTAACAAATCACTTACGGACTTGTCTCTTAATCCGCTCCCTAAATCGTCCAAAACAAAAACAACCTCTGGCGAAATATACTTACTTGGTCTCGCCTCCGCGGCGCTCTGTTTCTTTTTTTCTTCTTTTCCAAAGTATAAAAATTGTGGTTTCTCTATTTCTTCTTTGTCTTGTTTTACTTCTCCTTCGTGTTGCTCGTCATGTCTGTTCAGTTTGTCTAACTCATAATCAATGACATTAACACCATCTGATTTAAGAAAGGTATATATTGCCATCGGGTTGCCTCTGTTCTTAAAGTGCTTTACCCTTGCTTGATAAATGTAGTCCTTGTGAATTGTTGAAGCAATAATGACAATACGGGTTTTTCTGTCTGTAGTCCGTTTCAGTATTTCAAAGAGTGCTGTCGTTTTCCCGCTCTTCTTACGGGCGAGTAGAAATATATTGGCATACGGCTCGTTGAATAATTTATAACCTTTTGCTTTTTTGTTTCCATCCCCCTCTTGTTTTACAGGCTTCACCGTGACATTGTTAATCTTAAGCATGATATTTTAGAATTGCGCTTTACTGCCCGAAGGGCGTAATCACTTTACGAGATGGTCGTGCTGTCGCACTCTCTCTTATTCTAAAACATCGTTTTTTCTTTATGGTTTAAAATAAATCGGTGTTCGATGTTTGTTGAAGACGAAGTCTGAAACAAATATCATCCTAAGAATTCCAAACACACAACAATTCTTCCCGCTAAATTTCCTGTATCGATATTTCCGCTGTCAGTTTCAAGGACTTTAAATGTATATTGTCCGTCAGTCCATCCGACAACACCCAAATTATAACCGAGATTTGAAATGTTTGCTGTGGTGCTGTCCGCAAATGTTCCAATAATTCCAATTCTGTCCATATAAAGAATTCTGGTTTTTGTCTCTGTCTGGTCGTTCATATAGTGGATAAATTTTACATTCATTTTGGTGGGTGTGAATGACATTTGAATATTTTTATTAAATGTTTTGCTTCCTCCAGCAAAATCATTGCTCAGAAAAATAATCTTTTGGTATTTGAACTCCGTCATTCTGACTACGCTTGCTTCGCCACTTCGTGCTTTGTGGTTAAAATATATAAATATAGATATAAGATGATAAAAATTTTATTAATATTTGTTTGGTCTGTGTTAGGTCGGACTGCCTGCGACTTTTACTCACGGGTAAGCGAAAAAAAGAATGAGAGTTGTGCTTATTGTATAAAGCAAGGAATAGAAACTAAATTTAAATGTGTGTATAAGCCTATGAGTGATTGGTGTGTTAGTTTTGATGACGCCATTCCTTTAATTTGCTCAAATGATGCTATGTGGTATAAAACTCAAGTATATGAATGTTCATTTCTTTGATATTTGAGAATTGCGCTTCGTGCTACGCACTCTCGCTTATTCTCAAACATCGTTTTTATACTTTAATGGTGGACGATGTTTTACGAAGGCACGAAGCATGAGTAAAATATCATTTCTTTGAACTAGAAGGCGATGGAAGGCAAATTCCTATGAGTAAGGTCAAAATTCCGACATAATTATTAGCAACCTCACAAGGTAAGTTCTTTTCCGATAGCCTCACGATACAAAGGGTTATAATGGCAATAATGATACCCATTTGAAATAAGTATTTAATAAGTCGGCTGTCTGTCGGTCTGTTTTTTATACAACAACAATTCCAGTTATCTTCCAATTCGTGCTCTATTTTTTTTTCTCAGTCTTTAGTTCTACTTCAAGAACACGAGACTTTGATTCGGGAGTTAGTTCGCCATCCATATCCATAATATTCGGGGGTCTGTGAAGTCTGGTTGTATTATTTGACATTATCAAGAACGGCCACTCTGATTTCTGCTAATTGATTTGCTTGGTCTTGTAGTATATTCATAAGATTTTTATTTTCTTTTTCTAAATCAACTACCTTTTCCTCCATATGTTGAAAAGCACTAACCAGTATTGGTATAAATTCCATATATGATACTCCTTCAAGGATGCTTTTTCCGTCGTCTGCCTTCATTCCACATTCAGATACAAATTCTGGAAATATTTTTTTAACCTCGTGGGCGATAAATCCGTGGCTCTTTTTTTCTTTTTTCTCGTCTGATTTCCAATAATATGAGCAACAATTAATTTTCATTAATTTCTCAAAACATCTCTCACAGTCTAGTGTTTTAATATCTGATTTTAATCTCCTGTCTGAACCAGAAGACCATGTATTTGCTCTCAAATAAACATAACCCGTATTGTTTTCACCATTTGATAATGAAGTCGACCAAGGATGTAATAATCCACCTGTATTCATTACCACCGCATAACCTGAAGAATCTCCTGCTTTCATAAATATTTGGGGGTTGGTCGTATTTGATGGTCTTTTTCTTAATGTTAAAAATCCGCTGGATGCAGTCGTCATGCTTGTATCACTCTGAGCATAGATTACTCCAGTCCCCTCGCATAAAAATTTAAGTCCTGATTGGTATTGCTTCCCGTAGCATATACTGAATTATAACCAAAACCAACTCCCTGTGTCCCGTTGCTGTGTCTGAATTCAACACCAGCAGAAGATGCTCCACGATTGGCTGTGACATATAACCCGACTGGTGTAGCATGAGACCCACTTCTTGCTTCCCCGCGTATGTCGACTGTGCTATTAACGACTGATATACCCGCATTTGCTGTTAGTGCCTTTGAAGCAGTAATTCTAGCATTACCAATTCTGAATAACTCATTTGTGGCACCATAGTAAAATATGTGATTATCAGTTGTAGCATTAACATTGTACATCATTGTGTCTAGTTTAATACCAAATCCATTAAAAGCAGTCGTGGAGCCTGTTCCACCATCCCACAAAACTAATTTGTTATTGTGTTTGTATATCCTGACCTATCTATGAAAACACTTTTTCCAGCACCTACTACTATATTGTCGCTCGTTGATATCCCCGCACTAGCCGTTATTAATCCTTTCGTCCATAAAGTCCCGTTTGCCCCATTTAATGACATTAACAATTGCTCATTAGAATTTTCCCACACAAAACCATCCGACGAAGCAAAACCAGACCTAAATCTTACAGCAAAGCCTGAAATATCGTTGCCAGCAACCGCAGACCCTCCAGATGGACTTTTACCTGCCCCTGGTTGAGCCATATAAATCCCCCATCCTGCGTTGTCTGTATCCCACAGAAATATACCCTGTCCATTTCCTCCATCTACTTTATTTTGAATAGATAACTTGCAACCGCCATCTGCTGTTGATAATCCGCTCGCCGTTAATGTAGTTGTAGTTATTCCTGCGGTTGAAGTAATTGTCGTTCCCGTTATTGTTCCGCCATTTGTTATGTTGTTTGAATTCATATCCAAAGCACCATAAAACCGCATACCCCCTGCATTGTTAAAACGGACAATGTCAGACGAAGCACTTTTATTATCCAAAAGTTTTGAAATATAAAGTTCCGCCCCTTTTGCATCAAATGCTACATTCGTAAATACATAACCTCGTTGGTTCGCGGTTCCGCTTGTAGCGGTGTTTAAAGTAAATAAGAAATACCGATAATCTCCTGATGTCTGTGAAAAGAATATATCTCCTCCATTTTGGTTTAATATCCTCGCCCCATTATATGTTATATTTCCGCCATTAGTGATAGTTTGATTATTAAAATCGGCATTGTTCGTTAAAGTTAGATATTTTATCGTAGTGCTTGCCCCATTAAATGTTTTACTTCCTGTTATGGTTTGGTCTGTTGTTATTTTCACACAATTATCATCCAGATATTGCCTATTTACCTCTTCATTCGCATTTTGTGGTGCTCCTAGATTAACAATCCGACTGCTATTACAATCTAAGCCCGTGACATTAATCCACGCAACAATCGCTCCATCAATAATGAAACTTATTTTTTTCGCATTTATTTCAAAGTTATAATTTACACCCGTGCCCATATCAAGGCATCCGATAGTTCCTATATTGGCTGTGGAGTTAAAAACCACGAATGTTCCTTTTGTTGTTGCATTCGTTGAATTTCCAGTTATTTCAAGGGCACTGCTAAATGTCTTTATTCCTGCTATTGTTTGGTTTCCTGAAGTTTTAACTGCCGAAGTATCAAGAACAGAAACATCCACACCATCAACCAGATTTACATTTGTTATATTTTGGTTTCCCATATTTAGTCCTCCCGTCATACTAGCAGTGCCGTCTAATCTAAGAAAGGGTGATGCCACGTTTCTCCATTGTCCAGTGCTATAAATGAGTAGTTGATTATCTGCTACTGTTGTTATAATCACATCGCTATGTGTATCAATACTTCCACTCGCCGACACTTTAGCCGTGTTAGTATCGTGCTCTGATAACCAAGTTGTGATAGACCTGCCATTTAGTTGATTTACATTTGTTATGCTTTGGCTTTTCATATCAAGACCCGCACTTGCATTTATTATACTGCTAAATGTTTTAATACCCGCTATAGTTTGGTCTCCTGTTAGTTTAACCACCGAACCATCAACTGCGAGATTTGCGAGATTAATTCCATTATATGTAGAAGCCCCTGAAATAGCAAAACCACCCATATTTAGTCCTCCCGTCATACTAGCAGTTCCGTCTAATCTAAGAAAGGGTGGTGTGGTGTTTCTCCATTGTCCTGTGCTACACATAATCAGTTGATTATCTGCTGGGAAGCCTGCTATTGTCACATCGCTATGTGAGTCTATACTTCCAGCTGCTGACACCTTATTATTATTATCATTATGCTCAAATGTCCATTTATCAACACCTTTGTCATTTAGTAAATTAACTCCTGTTATATTCTTCCTTCCCATACTAATGTTGCCTGTTTCATCAACATTTATCGGAAATGTTTTATTTACCCAGTTTATTGAATTATATGTTAGATAACTATTCATTGCTATTGGTGCGGTTATAACCACATCTGAAAGTGTATCAATTGAACCAAGGGCTGTATTCTTCCATTTGCCTTCTACATCGTTGTAAGTTAAGTATTGACCGCTCGCTTGTGCGAATATGTTTGTGTCTATCAAATTATATAAACTGATTTGGTGCGGATTGGAAGTATTAGAGCGGTGTTGAGTTGAGGCTTTGACTTCGTCATTATCCCTTACTCGTTGCTCTGTGTAGTATATATTTTTTCCTTCTTTGATGTCCGTCGTTGATTTTAAAGCGAGACGTGTGTCAAATCGGTCGTCAGTGTAACAAAGATTTACGGGGTCTGCATCTTCTGGCACTCTGTCTGTATTCAGACCGACTATGTTTGTGTTCGTTAAGTCTAAGTTAAGTATGTTTAGACTATCAACGGCCAATTCTGACAATCCCAAGAGAGACTTATATTGCGACATATTATATTAAATAAATATTTTAATTTTTTTTTTTGTTAAATTATACTAACAAAAAATATAACTATCTCGTGTAATATCATTCATCGGTAATCAATGCCGTCAAAAGAGGCTTCAAAAGAAAACTGGAAGAAAGCAGTTGAAGCAAACAGAGAAAATGCTGAACGGAGAAAGGTCGAGTGGGCCCGTGAAAGGCTTCGTAAAAAAGGAGAATTAAAAGAAGCATCGGTGGAAGAACTTATTGAGACTGATGCTGAAGTTAGTGTTGCGAAAGAGATAGTTAAAAATCCTGAGATTGAAGATAAATCAAGCGAAAGCGATAGCGAAATTGATATTTCTGAGGTTATTGCAAATCATATGCTTAGAAAGATAAAAAAGAATGCTGAAATGTCAAAGAAGAAAACCTCAAAGAAAGCACCACAACCAAAGAAGCAAGAGAATGAAAGCGAAGAAGAAGAAAGTGAGAGTGAAGAAAGCGAAGATTATGAAACAACAGGCGTAAAACAGCGAGGTGGTAAAAAACGAAGTGAAAAAATATCAGTTAATGTATATAACAATACAAAAAAGAATAAAGAAAAAAGTAAGGAAGCAGAAAAGATTTTTCTAAAGTTCTAAAATATCAGGAGTGAAAATAATAATATTCAACTTGCGAACACCGCACAAGAATTATTTCGTCAGACTAAACCGAGGACTAGAGGAACGACAATATGGGCGGACAAAGTATTGGATATGGTCAATATTGATTTAATGGACATGAGTAAGGTCGCTACAAAAAATAAAAACTATAATTTTGCCCTTATTTGGATTGATATCCATAGTCGCTATGCTTATGCGATACCGATAAAAAATAAATTTTCGACCACCGTTTTAGAAGCACTCAAGAAATTACCGAAGCCAAAAGCATACATATCAGACAATGGCGGTGAGTTTAAAGGTGCAGTTGGTGAGTGGATGAGAAATAATGGAATTGAACAATTTATGGTTGAAGTAGTGATCATAATTCGTTAGGTATTGTTGATAGATTTGTTAGAACACTCAGAGAAAGATTACATGTATTATGGGCTTTTAATCGTAATATTGATTGGATAAGTTATATTGAAGATGTGGTTTATTATTATAACAAGAAAGAACATTCAGCAATTAAGGCCTCACCGATTGATGTGTTTAAAGGAAATGATATAAGCCAACAACATAGATATATTGATAAATATTTATTTAGTTTCAAAGAAGGAGACAGAGTTAGGAAGTTGAACAAGAAACACATTCTAGAAAAGGGAGGAAAGACTTGGAGCAAGCAAATCTACACCGTCAAAGCCCGTAATGGATATCGGATTGTATTAACAAATGATGATGTTGTACCACCTAGACATTTATTAAAGACTGACGCTACCGACGATCCGGAAGAGAAAGATATTAATAAAAAACTGAAACAACTAACTAAAGAAAAGCAAACAAAGCATTTACTTAAAAGCGAGGAGATAGACTCCGCCAACATTAGAACTTCTTCACGACTAAGGAAGAAAAAAGAAATAATGGACTTGTAGTCTTTTTATTTCTTTTTGCGATTAGGTAAGGAAATATTGGAATGATATTCAGCAGCCTTAGTGTAGAACGGACGCTTCTCGTGAATATAGTAGCCCTTCAAATCCGACCAAGATTTGAAAACCCTTATCACTCCGTCGTCTCCTAGTGCCACGTGATGAGTGTCTTCTTTCCCAGGGCTTGCCATCAAAACTCCTTCTTTGCAATCCGGAACATTATACTCAAACACTTTGTCAGGCTCGTCGTACTTGTTGGCAATCTTGACCAAAACTTTTTTCTCTTCCCAATACTTTACAGCTTCATCCTCCTTCACCTTTGCTCCACCCACCTTATCGAAAGGACTCACATTTTTTGCTTTACGCTCAACCTCAGCCTGAGCCACAGGGTCTTCGTGAGACGGATGCTTGGCGTCAGGGGTGGTTGGAACCTCGGCAGGAACTTCAGCAGGAACCTCAGCAACAACATCGGCAACAACCTCAGTTGTCTCCTCAGTATGTTCCTCAGCAGTCGGTTTGGAAGGAGACTTCTTCTTTGGCGGCATTGTACCTGCCCCACACCAAAAAGCACAAAAAACATGTGTGGGCAGTGCCTTGAAGCCGTTTTTTTTTTGTTTTCGTAAATAAAATAATTTCGTAAATAAAATAATTTTTTTGTAGCCTAGTAATAAGTGTGCTTTTATGTTGTTGTGAAATGTGTGTCATGTTCATTGATGAGAAGTGGGCAGGTAGGCAGACAGCACAGATCACACAACCCTACCTTACTCCTTCAATATACAATTTATACTTGACAATAACTTCCTCAAATGTTTTTCCGCCACCAATCAAATTTCTTGCGTAATTTTCCTCTTGACGGGACATTGGAAACTTATTTTTTTCTAACCATCTTTCAAAAAATGCTATTTCTTTTTTGGTCTCTTTTTCCTTTCTAATTCTCTGCCTTTTAACTTTCCTTGCATTTTCTAATTGCTTTCTTTCCTCTTGTATTTCATTGTCTCTTTGTTCGACAGCTTCGAGTCTTCGTTCTACCTCGTCAAGTTCAAGTTTAATTTGTCTTATCTTTTTTGACAAGTTTTTTTTCTTTGTCTCCAAGGCTATTTTGTCGGAAATAATTTTGTTCTTTCTTTTGTCTGAATAATATTCAAACCAATTATTTTCTTCTCTTTCAACATCATCATCGCTTGAATTTTCTTTTGCCTCATCATCAATATAATCACTCATTCTGTACAAATGGAGTCTTGTCAAGATAGAAAGTTGGCCAAAAGTGCGAAAACAAAAAGTATGATTTTTTGTTTTCGCATTCTCTGATAAAAAAACATGTGATAACATTGCGCGTTGACTGAGCAAAAAAAACCGAAACCAAAGCAAGCATAATACAAAAAATTTTATTTTTCATCCTTCTCGTGGCATGGTGATGGGTGGTGTAATTAGTAAGTTGGTGGTGTTGACCGTCATTGTCGGCGGTTCAACTCCCACTGCTTACTTTTGAACCTTTCATGGCCACCTTTTTTTTTTCTCTCTTTTTTTGTAAATTCCTTTTTTTCTTTTTTTTGCTTAGTATCCTTATGGTAATGTCGTGATCTGGTTTTCTTTTAGAGGTTGAATTACTCTTTTAGTGTAAGTAAATGAAAATATCTTTTGTAAATGCTCTGACGTAATTGTTTTTGTCTTTTTGTTTCTTGTTATTTTGCTGTTGGTGTGTATGATTACATTTCCAGCCTCTGCTACATTCTTTGCTATACACTTTTCTCCTTTTGTTTCTAGTAGGTCTTCTAATTCTTCGTATGCCTTTTTAGATAGTTCAGTGTCTTGTACTTTCAATCCATTGCTTATGATACTAAACATATTAACCAAGTTCAATTTTTTACAAGTCTCATCATTCATTGAAAATCCTTTTAATTTCATTTTGGTTGTTCCATCATTTAGTATGTAGCCGTATGATTTAGGTCCTGCTCCAATAAATGTGGTTATCTTTCTGCTTATCTTTGTCTTTTTATCTATCAATTCGTCTGTCCATTGTCCCAATAAATCACCAGTCGGTATTGTTGTCTGTCCTTCTTCTCATCTACATAATAAATTACGCTGTCTGTGTCGTGATGTAACACTCTATTACCTAATCTGTCCATCATATCATACAATCTCATTTGCGCATGTGCTGTTGTAAATAGTGCTACACAGATATTTGTATTGTAGGTGTCAGACACTTTTTCAGGGTGTAGGTTGTATGAAAGTTCTAGGCATTCTTTGTTCATATTGATAGATACTTCATTTATCTTCTTGTCATTTAGTATTTTGAATAGTTCGGCTTCACTCCTTATGATTTTTGTTTGTGTCTTGTTGTTTTGTTGTCCAAATTTTCCCCATAGTGAGTTAAGACATAGTTTCGCTACTGCCCTTCTTCCTTCATTCTTTTCAATCTTGCTTTTGTCTAATTTAATTTTCATCTTTTCTTCATAGTCCTTAATGTAATTGTCTTTGTCTTCTTCTGTAATGACATTTGAAGGATAGCCACTTGATTCCTGTTTCACTCTTAGAAATGTCTTAATATATTCTTTGAATAGTTCAGTTGTCTGTTCATTCCAATGCTATAATTCATAAGTTTTAATAAGTCTGTAGCCTTTTTGGATTGCTTTGTAAATAAGTGGTGTCGCCCATGTGCCTGTCAGTATTCTGTCCTCGTCAGTGTGCTGACATTTGTCCTGTAATCCTTCCTTGCCACATTTATTACATAGATAATACATCATCTTTCCTCTATCTTGACATGGAAGGACTGGGTGAATTAGTCCTCTAGGTGGTAGTATTTTTATTTTTGCTACACCAAATGCTGTTTTATTATTCAACATATCATATGCCTCTTTTCCTCTTATTGCTTTGTGGTGTTTCACAGGATAGGGGTCATAGTACATAACCGTCGGATAGAGAGAGCACACATCTATAGACTTGGCATACTGATATTCACTCATAGATTTCCAGTATAGAGATAGAGCATTCGTCCTTCCACCAAACATAGCATGTCGTGGATTGATTACTTCTTGCTCAATTAATGTCTCTTCTATTGCTCCTTTGAATTCTTCCTTTGTTCGTATCCTGTTCCATTGACACCCCCATATTGTTATTAATTGACTAACTTCCGGATGTTGCTTGATTAAAGTTTCGTGTAGTTTAGTTTCTTTGTATAGTTGTCCAAATGTTTTATTCACAGACCTTTCTCTGTTTAGTTCATTTCCATTGAAACACTCAGGACACCCGTGCCAATAACAACCATGGAACTCATATGCAGTTTTTGTCTTTTCGTCATATCCGTCTAAGTAGGCTTTCACACCTTTGGGTAAGTTTAGTATTTTTTCTTTACCATTTAGACCATGTTGAATTTTGGCATTGTCCTTTTTTTCTCTGTATGCTAACCATTCCACACACATACGACTTGTTTTTGCTTTGTCTGTTCTGTTTGTTGGTATGACTGCTATGCTGTCCTCAGGCATGTAGTTTGCTTTGAATAGTGCCATACACGTAGAGGCGATTGTTGTGTATTGAAATGGATCAATACCAAACTCCATAAATTGCTTCCTAAACTCAATACACCCCCGCCTTAGTATATCTACATCGCTATGACAATATTCAATCATTTCTTTATTGAAATCAAAAACTTTGTCTTTTTGCTCCTCATACCATTTTATGAAATCATCTCTTTTATTCTTTGAAAATGAGTTATAACCATAGTCATCTTTGTCTGGCATTTTCCCTATGTATGATTGATTGTCTGTTTAATTGAAAAAGTGAGGAAAATATCCTTTTTTCAATTCAGTAAGTCCAAATGTGTCAGGAAAGTCAGATAGAGGCATAGTTAGAAATGATAAACTATCTATAAATCTAATCTGTTCTTTCCCATTACCAATAGACATTATCATTAATTTACCACCTTCATATATCATAAATGGAGTTATGCCTTTTTCAATAAACCATTTCAATACAAATTGACAATCATATCCCCGTGCATTATGTGCTATGAATGTATAACCCTTATGTTTTACACCCAATGACCACTCGCAGAATTGTTCAATGTTTTTATGAATGATTGGTGTGCTGTCGTCGAAATATTGACTTTCAGAATGATTGATAATATGCGTTCCTGTCTCTTGATTTGCTTCAAAATCAAAGAATACATATTTGGTTGATGGTTCATGTATCACTTTTTTCTTTAACTCACATTGGTGCGATAGAGGTTGTAGTTCTTTGCAGTTCCTACATTTTTCATATCCACATTTATGTTCTCCTTTGTAAGTCTTAGCACAAGGATACATTTTTTCTTTGTGTCTCATAACTTATTTTGTTTATGATTATTGAAACATTCATCATTCGAAAACTTTCTATTACACTCATTGCACGTTTTCCATTTCGAAATATTGTCATATTATTATCCTTTACATCCTTCAGTTTGACATATATTACATTTGAATTCACATGCGTGATTATGTTCGTATCCCTTCATACACTTCTCGCAGAAGTTTTGCTTTGATAAGAATGCTTTCATACTTGTTCTGGTGTCGTAATGGTTCATGGTTTTTAGTATGTATATGTTCTTTTTGTCCTTCATCTCAGTCTTATAGATAATTTTGTTTGAAAATTCCACAATAACAATGTTGTAGCCTATGTGCAAAGCAAACTCACTAATTTCAGAAAGCCCACATAAATCTTTCATGACACCAGCCTCCTCATGTAGTTTGTTTGCTAGTTCGTCTTGGATTCTGCGTCCTTTTCTGATTTGATCGTATTTCGTGTGTTCCTCAATCTTTGCTTTCGCTACAACAATTGCCCTTGCTAAACATATGTTGTCGTCATTGTTTATTCGTATCACACCTTTCTTTTTATAAATGTCTGTTTCTGTTATTGCTTTCAATCTTGCTCCTCCTTCTGGCATCCTTACACCCACAAAATTGAAATCAATAAGTTCCATTGTTGCTCCTTCTTCGTCCATATAGTTTTCGTCGTTTGATTGCAGTATGGATTCTAATCTAGTCAGTATATCTTCCAAATTGAAATCTTTTACTTTAATTAGTTTTTGGTTTTGTACATTCCAAGTTGAAGGAATAGCACTAATACGTATTTGTATTAAGTCATTGTCTTTGTAAAGTATTTTAAAGTCTTCAATTATAGATCCTATCATGCCTATGATACCCTCTAATGGAAAATTTTTCACTTTTTGAGACATTGATTTACTTAATTTAATAGTATATACCGATTGCCCCACAGGTAGTTTGTGTTCAGTGTCTATCCTTATTAATTTATAGCCATTGAACTCAATTACTTGTGGTTCGACATATTTTCGTTCCCTTTGTTTTCGCTCAGGTTCAGAATAAAACCTTTCAGGGTCCGATAGTGCTCCCCTCGTAGTTGTTATGTCGTAAAACCTACTACCATTTGGCTTTTTCACATACAACTTGCTTTGCCTTATTTGGAATGTTATATTCGCCTCTCTGAGTTTGTCTAGGTTCCATGTGTGCCCGCCTTAGTCGATGGTGTTCGACATATATTAATTGAAATATAATTTTCCAAAAAATATTTTTATTTTATATATAAAAATATATATATATATATATATAATGTTATCTTATCTTTAATATGAAATTCAATTTTTTCTCAGGTCTCAATTTTCCCCGACGATATTCTGGAGTCTAATAAGGTCAGCCTTGGTTTTTTCTCTTTTCTCTTTTGATTTTCTCAGTATGTCTGCCTTGTTTTTTGATAATATTCTTTTGCTCTCATAAGTGCTTTCTCTTTATTTCTTCTTTCATACTCTCTCATACGTTCAGCGTGTTTTGCCCTTGCCTCCTCCGCAGTATATGTTGGTTTTCTACCCATTTATATATAATATATTTTTTATTATATTTAAATGGAAATTAATCAAACTCGCAACAGGAGAGGACTTTCATTTTTTCAAAAAAAGATAACTAAGTTCAGGACAGCGATAAAAACTAAGAGACGGGTTTTGATGTCTCTTCGTGTTGATTTGGCAAAAGATAGATGAGTTATCTTTTTTTTAGAGTTTGAGAGAAATTCAAATATGGACTATTTATTGATTAAGAATGCTTAATTTGGATAAAATTATGTATATTTTTATTGAAATTCATAGTAAGACGAATTTATATGAAAATAGCCTTATTTTATATAAAAAGATAAGTGTCCTATAGTAATACCCTTAGTAGTCATAACCCGTTGGGGAAAATGAAGGTCCAGGTAGGGAATCATTTTACTGAGATTTCACTGAGATTCAAAAGAACAAAAAAGGGAAACCAACCTCACCAAATTGGTACTATATGAACATAAAGGCAATTCGCCACCAGTACCAGAAAATATGGTAATACAGGAATAATTACAAAGTATTAAGTGCATAGGAGAGTGAAGCTACCGTGATTATACGGTTATGCTGTAGTGGACTAGGATCTAATTAACTTTCCCAATGTTCATGTTTTCTCTCGAAAGCGTAAGGACAACTCAGTGCAAACATTGGTTCTGTGTTTGCTGTGGATTGTGGCAATATGGCAACATGGTCTCACGATGATTGATGGAGTGGAGACATAGGAATGACATTGCAAAGTGGGTGGTACTGTTACCGAGACCAAATATTTAATAATATAATAACTGTCTAACGACTTGTAGAATGAGAAATGTTAGACTACTGTACTAAACTGGAGTCAAATCTAAGCTGAGTAGATCGTCTGCAAGTTAAACTTTATTAGAAGAACGCGCCAAGGGAAAGAGCGGGAACGTATTAGGCCGGACACACGTAATGGCTCTAACGACACACATTACATATGCCGGCCCGTACTGTCCACCGAATTAATATATTGTATTAATATAGTCTAACACTCCCCTGGAGCAAGGTTAATTACTAAATTAACTGCAGGTCCTATTAACTATTCTGTGAAAATTATAAAAACACAGACTCAAAACATACTCACTCTTACCCTCACTCTCTCCAAAAGATAATGTTGACGGTGGCTACCCAACTTGCTGGGGCAAGTGTATATCAGTTAGACTACACACAGGGCAGCGCCCCCCAGTCAAGTCAGGCCTGATCGACGAGAAGAAGATTATGGCCTACCCACACCTTATTCTATGTTGTGAGTGGTAGTAAAGTGAATATGTAATACAGGCATAGCATAAACAAGTTACATATATATAGTATCGTTATATCCAGTATACAAGATGATCCGAATATATTGATAATACATGAAGTCTACCATGAGATGAGACCTATCTGAACTATTAATTATTCTACTACTCGGCAATATGGATTGAAAAATTTGTCAGCGCTTCCCATAGAGTGGTATCAATGTGACAAAAATAATATGATATGTAAGACAAATACAAATATCTGTGATTATCGGCTGGTCTGGTACAGTCACAGGCTGGCTGCCGAGGCCTTTCAAGACATACAAGATTGTAGTCTGATAAATCGCCCTCCGACCAGCAACTGTGACCTCCAACTTAGCCTCTTAGATGTTTGTATGTATATAAGTGTAATAATATGGAGCAATCACGCAAGTGGGGGCCGCGAACGCGCGAGAGGATATCATGAGTTGAGGCGAGCAAAAGGGCGATAGAACGCCAAAGTCCGGGCTACGCTCTCTTCCTCCGGCCCGTCGCTAGCCAATCGAACTACCTGTAAGAGTAATAGTGGGCAAGTATTTGGAAATGAGGGTCCTCTGGTTGGCGCTGATCCATCCTCTGTCCCCTAGCTTCCAGTCAACTTGCTC
>WBZZ01006211.1:0-46035 GCA_019918135.1 Paulinella micropora
AGTTAACTATGCTCGTGTTAACAAGGTGCTGGAGGAAGAGAGAAATCCTCTCCCGACATTAGAAGAAGGAAGGAGAGTACTGCGGAATGCAAAATTCTATTCGGTCATTGACCTTAAGAATGGCTTCTGGCAGATACCACTGGAGGAAAAGTCCAGATGGCTGACGGCGTTTGTGGTGGGTATGGAAATATATCAATGGAAAGATCCAATATCGTCCCGATAACCTTACTTAGATATTAAAGCTACTACAGCATTCATTCTTCTAGACATTAACAAGACACAGCTGACAAAAATAAGCGTTCTATTCTCTTGCTTCGGCAGAGACAGACGAGACGCCACGAAACAGCACCGTTACGGGGATCGCTATTTGAGTTGAAGCGATGGTGTTTCCTGGATACGACCCGAATTAGTACCAGAATGATGATCTCATTAAAGACTCTACAGTCTAATCAAAGGAACTGATATATTAATAACATGAACTGCTACACCGGATTCCATCGATCTCTACTTGTATCGGCATATCGCAAGGTTAGGGCGCACTCACCCAATTTCGGATATAGTCGTCAGACCTGATCACCTGACACTATATTAAATGATACCGATTTATACAAAGGGTGTGTCTTCACAACAAGTAAATGTATTTATGGGAAACCGACGACCGGTTATTATATATATATATATGGAAATGGCGACATTACATTATTACTCAACCATAAAACATTATACTCGGACATAACTGCACAAATATTTTATCGACAGAATAAAGAGGAAGATTTTAATTTATATACTGAATGTGCTAGAGTATATATACGATGGGTACCGGGGCAAGTATCATTGTTGTTTTATAACGGCTAATTCGTGGGTTGATGTATCTTCATACATAACTCTAAACGAATCTTAGTCAGAAAAGAAATCAGGTGAAAGATTATTATGCAGGAAACGAAGTTCCGCCATAAAAACTGGGAGGGGGTACTGTGGACATCACCCCCCGAATTATCCTGTAAAAACTTATTTATAGATTTCGTCTGGCCGGACACGTCTGAAACTTGAATGCCAATTTGATCCTGGTCTTTTGGCGGCTTTTTGTCTTTGCGTCACTGAGCTAATATAACGAGACATCCGATGATCCTCTTTTTGAGGACTGTGTTTGGTTATATTACCGACTTACTCTTCCATTGAGCTATCGTTGGGGATAGTACAGTGTGTAGGCATCACCACCCGGATAGCCGGTAAAAAGTACCTTTTCCTGGTGACAGGTGCACCAGCCTGTTTTTCAGTATTATTTGTCCGGATTGGACCTGATGCCATTTTATTCCTGGTCTGTTGCCGTTTTCCTTTTTCGGCTTCACTGAGCTAATATAACGAGACATCAGTCTCATTCTTGAGGACTGTGTTTGGTTGTATTACCGACTTTTTCTTGAGCTATCATGGGGGGCACTACATTACATAACAAAACAAACATACAAACAGTGTTTCATAGAGGACAGGGAATCTCATTCTACCCTCTCTATTAGTTTCTCTTTTCACTAGTCAATCGACTGAAGGAGGAACAGAACACAAACGAACCAAAAAAAAAACCCCAAACATAGGAGCTGACACTGTCCTCCTGTTAATTACTACTACGACATCATGTCGACAGAGACCGCCGAAGTGAGTGACTCCTTGGAAGCAGAACAAAGAGAAGAAGAAGAAGGAGGAGGAGGAGGATTGAATGAAGGAGGAGGAGGAAGATTGAATGAAGAAGGAGGAGGAGGAGGACAAGACGAAGAAGAAGAAGAAGAAGAAGAAGAAGAAGAAGAAGAAGAAGAAGGAGGACAGTGTCAGCTCCTATGTTTGGTTTTTGTTCGTTTGTGTTCTGTTCCTCCTTCAGTCGATTGACTAGTGAAGAGAGAAACTAGTAGAGAGGGTAGGATAAGATTCCCTGTCCTCTATGAGACACTGTTTGTATGTTTGTTTTTGTTTGAGAAAAATAGTCTTTGAGACTTTCTCCGATTTCTTGTTCTCCTTACTCAGATTACTTTCTCCTCCTTCTTTTCTATATTGTATCTAGTATGAGGCACTAGGACCTACACACAGATAGTAATAGAGAAGCTAGAAAAGCTCTCCTTGAGAAGTCGACAGTCGGTCGGATAGGTTCTCAGACCTACCTTTAGAAAACGATCAGAGATTTGCAAAAATACTCTGACGTATGTGTGAGATAATGCAGATAAATGCACAAACTAGAAGGGTAAAGTGTTGTGCTCCTGTCCCTATGCTTGTTTGTGTTTTGTGTGTGTTCCTTCACTCTTCTGTCCACCTCCTTCGTCTTGGTCTCTGTGTGAGAACAGCAAGAACGACAGAGAGTTTGTATCTGATGTCTCCTTGTGAGCACACAGATACTGATTGGGCTAGAGGGTACGAGACACCTGCTTGAGACCAATCAAATTATTTGTTTTGTGAAAGAGAGTTATGAGGGAGCTGTGTTGGAGTATTTGTTTTCGTCTGACGTCCCCGTGTGAGACAGGTCAGTGAAAATTCACTCTGTTGCCTGTGTGGCAAAGCAGAAAGAAATCACCCTAGTGATGTGGACTCCAAATGTAATGCCCCGGGCCCAACGATAGCTCGAAAAAAAGTCGGTAATACAACCAAACACAGTCCTCAAGAATGAGAATGATGTCTCGTTGTATTAGCTCAGTGAAGCCAAAAAGGAAAACGGCAACAGACCAGGAATAAAATGGCATCAGGTCCAAATCCGGACAAATAATACTGAAAAACAAGCTGAAGAAGAAGAAGAAGGAGGAGTAGGTGGAAGAACAGAGATAAATAGGCGAAGAGTAGTAAGAGTAGGAAGAGTAGGAGGAGTAGGAGGAGGGCGAGGAGATGAAGGAGTGGGAGGAGGAGCAGACGAGAGCTGGGACGACATAGGAGGATATGGAGGAGACGAAGATGGAGGAGGATTTGAACAAGAAGAGACAGGAGGAGGAGGAGCATATGGTAATCCCATGCCACCTGCCCACACGGGAGGAGGAGGACGAAAAATGATCGACTTGATTCATATTGAGAGGGAGGAGATCACAGTGGAGGAACAACAGTGGGTGCAAGCCCACTATGACCTCTCTAAAGAAGAGTTTGATAACAAGATAGGGGTAGGGAAGGACACTTATGTGTGGATCCCTCCGGATCAAAGAAGAGAGAGAAGTCGTGCTAAAAGGGATGTCTATATCCCATTATCAAACACAGCACAGCTCCTCGGCAAACTGGTCTCTGATCAAGAAGAGAGAAAGAAGATACAGCATGTCAAGTTTGGGGACTCACACACCCACCTTGAACTACTCGATGCTATCTTTGGGGTACATACTCAAACCCTGATTTGGGAACGTTCATACGGCCCACGGTGTGAGGGTTACCTCCAGTACACAAACCCAAGAGCAAAGGCCAGATTCCTCGCGACTGGTCAAGAGGCAGTCGATATAACAAAAATGAAGAACATTCTGGGTTCGAAAAACTCGAATGGCGTATTTCATTTTTTTACGATGGAAATGAAAACCTTGGAGGAGGGGAAGGCAGAGATGGAAAGAAGCATTAAGGCAGCAGGAAAAACTCATCCTGTGATTGATGAATTAGAGAAGACTGACAGAATACTGACCAAGATCAGACTGTTGATGGGTGCGTTACTGCACAAGGAGGCGTGGAAGAGATGGATTCCTACCAAGGATCACTCTGTCCTTAAATCAACTAACGCACCACCGGTCGCCAATAAAGCAGGTGTTGACCAATATGTGCAGAAATATAATTTTCTCAGATCTGCTTCTGAATTGGTGGCCTTTATCACTCATGCTCAAAAGCTGGTGATATCTGAGAAGACGAAGGCGAAAGCGAATGAGGAGTTCGAGAAGAAGATGAGACTGGAAAGAATGAAAGCAAAAGTGAGTGGTGCAAGGGCACACTGAGTGGTGCAAGGGCACACCCTCCGACATATCTTCCCTCACCAGCTCCTGTCCCACCAGCCCCTACACCCCCGGGCTCAACTACGGTGGTGGTCACAAACACGGAGAAGAAGGACAGACAAAACATCATAAATGCCTTCAAGGGGAAGAAAGGAGGAGTGGCAAGTCTCATGCTATATGCCAAGACGAGCTCAGACAAAGACTCTGATGCTTCGCTTTTGAGCAAGCTCAAAGAGATCAATGTCTGTATGAAGGCTTTTCCTTGTGATGAAACTCAGGAATACGAGGCTCTTGTTACTGTTTTTGACCAATCTCTAGTCTCGGAGGGATTCGATCTAACACAGTACAAGCTTTTGAGAAAGAAGGAGGAGATTAAGAGAAACAATGCAACAGGCCTAGACGCTCAGTGTGAACTGGCGGTGGCCACACTCATTTCATATTTTCAATCTCATGGATACCAGCATCTCTGCACTGGTACTCTCATAGGATTTGAAATCTTTGAGACAGTGGCGATGAGTTTGAGGAGTGCTGTTGGCTTGGCGGCGACCCTTACGGAGGTAGTTTCCTCCTATGGGCTATTCTATGGCCGCAAGCCGATCATTCTTCATTTCTTCTAGGCGTTACACACAGTGCACCCGAGCAAGCTTACTCAACTCATACAACAATGCTCGACGTTTAGTACAGTGAAGTCCAAGAACTTCCTCGAGACACACGTGTTCGAAACTACGGTTCGAAACGTTGCTCCGACAGCACTGTTTCAAGAAGTGATGAGTGCATGCTCGCACTTGGACTCAGTCACGGAGGCACATATGACACAGGCAGGCGGTGTACCTGTTGGCGCACAAGCCACGTACACAAACAGAGTTGCCGGTTGGAAGAGACAGAGAGAGCCAGACCTGAAGACCGCATGCTGGAGGTGGTTCGCGGGCTTGCAGTTTAAGGCACAGATGGAGAACAGAGACTGCTCTTTCAATCATGATAGGCAGAACCCAACAGCAAGGGCAAACTTTCTGAGCAAGACGAAAGGCAAGGAACCGGGCCTTTTCAATATGCTTCAGATTGCCGCTATGAACGAAGGCTGGTATGCCAATCAGTGTGATGATGAGGAGTTGAGAGAGGCAATTATTACCTACATGAAGAGGATGAAGGAGAAGAAGGAGGAAAGGGAGAGACAAAAGAACTCAAAGGCCTCTCAAAGAGGCGAGGAGGAAGAGGAGGAGCAGGAGGACGAGGAGGAGGAGGAGGAGGAGGAGCACGGAGAGGAGCCCCGAGGTGGCAGGGAACCCCTCAGCGAGGAAGAGAAGGAGGTCGGGGATATACCCCTTACGGAGGGAGAGCTTTTCGGGCTCCAGCCCCCCACCCAGAGGAGGAGGAGGCTCACGGGCAAGTTCCAACCCGAATTTCGGTCGAGGTCAGGCCTACAACACTGCCTCGGACATCGATACGTCATCCTACCCGGACACTACTCAAGGTAATCGTTTCGAGGAGGTGGAATGACGGCAGGGGGAAAAAGAGAGGAAGGAGAAGACTGTGAAGTTTAACCCTAAAGTCCCAGTGCTTTCTCATGCAGTTGTGCAGACTGGTCCAACGCTTCCTCCATGTGAGAGCAAAGATGTGGGTACACAGAGACTGCAGCCCCAAGGTAGTCTCATACCCGTTCACATATCACGGTTACCAATGATAACTGATGCAAATAGGAAGGCGAGACTTGCGACGGAGGCGAGGAGGCCAATGGCAGACGTATCGCCTCGGCCAAGCAAACAATTACGAACAGACTCAATGTCTACGATCGCGGCGGGTGGCGAGAATAAAGACAATGTGTGCACGCAAGTGCCACAAGACAATGTCACTAACATAGTAAACGCACCAGTACCGTAGAATAATAAAAATGTTAATGAGGTGAAGCAGGACGAGAAGAAGGAGGAGACGAAAAACTTAGAGACAAGACTCCAAACTTTGGAACGTAAAGTTCTTGTTCTCGCAGCCAATATACACAGGCCTGATGCTCTGTGTTATACAGAACTTTATTGTGAAACTTTGAAGACAGTATTAAAAGTTGGTAATGATACGATGGCGAATATTAATATTGTCGGCCGGAAGTTTTTAAATCGATAACGGGACTGGGTGGACGGAAATATGAAAAATTCGACGGGCACTCTGAAGGGAGTGGGTAGCCGGACGGTCATCACGGGCATCATCACACTGACCTTAAAATTAAAATCCGCACGAGTATACCGCATGGACCTTTATGTCGTCCCCGGTTACCACGGATCAATATTACTGTCGTATGACCAATTGACTACGATGGGGGCTGTGATCGATTGCGCCGCACGGCGAGTGATATATGGAGTAAAAAGAGGAGAAGAGAACGATGCTGATCCCTTTAACGCTACTGATTCTTATGAGGCTTATGAGCTGAGTCTAGCGACGGATCACAAAAAGATTGCCATCGCACATGAGGCACTTGAGGTGTACGTTCACCCCCATGTCGTAAGACCGGATGAGCTGTCCTGGACCGACAATTGGGAATCCCAAGTGTGCACTGTCACAGTTCCGACATGCCATTGGGACAAAAAGTCTATTAATGACTTAATCGAGAAGCGAAAGGAGGAGATTATATGTGTCGCACAAAGAAGCCCGTCGTTGGCGAGATTCGCGGAAGGAGTAGGAGCAGATGTCCATATTACTAACGGATACTGTTTCCATGCGAAAGTAGGAAAAGAAAAAAGGGAGGCGTTTGTACCAAGGAGAACGGGGCGAATCCCGGATACTCCACCAGAAACTATTGAAAGTTTTATTACTGATTTCTGGGGTGACGAGCCCACGTGGCCGCGTTCACTAACTGAAGTGAAGAAATGTTTACGGACTTTATTTGAAAATAATAAGCCGTATACTATTATCCTGCCACATAATGAGAAGGCGATATGGGCGCAGGAAATAAGGGACCGGCTTATTGATCATCCTATACCGGTACCCTCTCGCAAGCAACAGCTAGTGGTGGCTTGTCGTATGGGAACTCGTGAGCAGAGCAGTGCATACAAGCGGAAGCTCAGAGACCTCGACAAGTTGACATTGATACCGCAAGCATTCACATGCTTTGATGGTTTCTACACCCGGAAGGCTCCTTTGCAATACACGAGACTCATTGACATGCTGGTGGAGCTCGGTAAAGATGATGAGCCGGACACGGTCACGTATGAAAAGACGGGCCTAGATGATGTCTCGGAAGAGGACTTAGGCTTGGAGGAGGACAGAGAACCCCTCAAGCAGCATAAGAAGATGTCTGATAAAGATTTTCAAGAGGCGGCTTGGAAAGTTTTAGAAGAAGGAGTAGGTACGGAGAGGGAGAAGGAGCTTTTAAAAGCCAAATGAGAGGCGAACAAGGAAATTTTTGACCCTCCACATGCAGGTGGTGTCAAACCTGAGGACTTCACTGCGGTTATTTACAAAATACCGGGTGCGGAGCCGTCACCGGCACCACGAAGAGCGAACTTGAGTATACATGAGGCGAACATAGCGGAGGAGCTAGCAAGACAGCTGCTCAATGAGGACTTTATTGAGAGATCAACATCTCCAATAATCTCACAGCCGAGAATAGTGCCGAAGCCAGGGGGAGAGTGGCGCCTGACACTTAACTATGCGCGTGTTAACAAGGTGCTGGAGGAGGAGAGAAATCCTCTCCCGACATTAGAAGAAGGAAGGAGAGTACTGCGGAATGCGAAATTCTATTCGGTCATTGACCTTAAGAATGGCTTCTGGCAGATACCACTGGAGGAAAAGTCCAGATGGCTGACGGCGTTTGTGGTGGGTATGGAAATATATCAATGGAAAGATCCAATATCGTCCCGATAACCTTACTTAGATATTAAAGCTACTACAGCATTCATTCTTCTAGACATTAACAAGACACAGCTGACAAAAATAAGCGTTCTATTCTCTTGCTTCGGCAGAGACAGACGAGACGGCCACGAAACAGCACCGTTACGGGATCGCTATTTGAGTGAGCGATGGTGTTTCCTGGATACAACCCGAATTAGTACCAGAATGATGATCTCATTAAAGACTCTACAGTCTAATCAAAGGAACTGATATATTAATAACATGAACTGCTACACCGGATTCCATCGATCTCTACTTGTATCGGCATATCGCAAGGTTAGGGCGCACTCAACCCAATTTCGGATATAGTCGTCAGACCTGATCACCTGACACTATATTAAATGATACCGATTTATACAAGGGTGTGTCTTCACAACAAGTAAATGTATTTATGGAAACCGACGACCGGTTATTATATATATATATATATGGAAATGGCGACATTACATTATTACTCAACCATAAAACATTATACTCGGACATAACTGCACAAATATTTTATCGACAGAATAAAAGAGGAAGATTTTAATTTATATACTGAATGTGCTAGAGTATATATACGATGGGTACCGGGGCAAGTATCATTGTTGTTTTATAACGGCTAATTCGTGGGTTGATGTATCTTCATACATAACTCTAAACGAATCTTAGTCAGAAAAGAAATCAGGTGAAAGATTATTATGCAGGAAACGAAGTTCCGCCATAAAAACTGGGAGGGGGTACTGTGGACATCACCCCCCGAATTATCCTGTAAAAACTTATTTATAGATTTCGTCTGGCCGGACACGTCTGAAACTTGAATGCCAATTTGATCCTGGTCTTTTGGCGGCTTTTTGTCTTTGCGTCACTGAGCTAATATAACGAGACATCCGATGATCCTCTTTTTGAGGACTGTGTTTGGTTATATTACCGACTTACTCTTCCATTGAGCTATCGTTGGGGATAGTACAGTGTGTAGGCATCACCACCCGGATAGCCGGTAAAAAGTACCTTTTCCTGGTGACAGGTGCACCAGCCTGTTTTTCAGTATTATTTGTCCGGATTGGACCTGATGCCATTTTATTCCTGGTCTGTTGCCGTTTTCCTTTTTCTGCTTCACTGAGCTAATATAACGAGACATCAGTCTCATTCTTGAGGACTGTGTTTGGTTGTATTACCGACTTTTTCTTGAGCTATCATGGGGGGCACTACATTTGGATTCCACATCACTAGGGTGATTTCTTTCTGCTTTGCCACACAGGCAACAGAGTGAATTTTCACTGACCTGTCTCACACCGGGATGTCAGACGAAAACAATACTCCAACACAGCTCCCTCATAACTCTCTTTCACAAAACAAATAATTTGATTGGTCTCAAGCAGGTGTCTTGTACCCTCTAGCCCAATCCATATCTGTGTGCTCACAAGGAGACATTAGATACAAACTCTGTCGTTCTTGCTGTTCTCATACAGAGACCAAGAAGAAGGAGGTGGACAGAAGAGTGAAGGAACACACACAAAACACAAACAAGCATAGGGACAGGAGCACAACACTCTACCCTTCTAGTTTGTGCAGTTATCTGCATTATCACACATACGTCAGAGTATTTTTGCAAATCTCTGATCGTTTTCTAAAGGTGGGTCTGAGAACCTATCCGACCGACTGCCGACTTCTCAAGGAGAGCTTTTCTAGCTTCTCTATTACTATCTGTTTGTAGGTCCTAGTGCTTCATACTAGATACAATATAGAAAAGAAGGAGGAGAAAGCAATCTGAGTAAGGAGAACAAGAAATCGGAAAAAGTCTCAAAGACTGTTTTTCTCAAACCAAAACAAACATACAAACAGTGTTTCATAGAGGACAGGGAATCTCATTCTACCCTCTCTATTAGTTTCTCTCTTCACTAGTCAATCGACTGAAGGAGGAACAGAACACAAACGAACGAAAAAAAAAAACCCAAACATAGGAGCTGACACTGTCCTCCTGTTAATTACTACTACGACATCATGTCGACAGAGACCGCCGAAGTGAGTGACTCCTTGGAAGCAGAACAAAGAGAAGAAGAAGAAGGAGGAGGAGGAGGATTGCATGAAGGAGGAGGAGGAAGATTGAATGAAGAAGGAGGAGGAGGAGGACAAGACGAAGAAGAAGAAGAAGAAGAAGAAGAAGAAGAAGAAGAAGAAGAAGAAGAAGGAGGAGGAGGACAGTGTCAGCTCCTATGTTTGGTTTTTGTTCGTTTGTGTTCTGTTCCTCCTTCAGTCGATTGACTAGTGAAGAGAGAAACCAGTAGAGAGGGTAGGATAAGATTCCCTGTCCTCTATGAGACACTGTTTGTATGTTTGTTTTTGTTTGAAAAAAATAGTCTTTGAGACTTTCTCCGATTTCTTGTTCTCCTTACTCAGATTACTTTCTCCTCCTTCTTTTCTATATTGTATCTAGTATGAGGCACTAGGACCTACACACAGATAGTAATAGAGAAGCTAGAAAAGCTCTCCTTGAGAAGTCGACAGTCGGTCGGATAGGTTCTCAGACCTACCTTTAGAAAACGATCAGAGATTTGCAAAAATACTCTGACGTATGTGTGAGATAATGCAGATAAATGCACAAACTAGAAGGGTAAAGTGTTGTGCTCCTGTCCCTATGCTTGTTTGTGTTTTGTGTGTGTGTTCCTTCACTCTTCTGTCCACCTCCTTCTTTTTGGTCTCTGTGTGAGAACAGCAAGAACGACAGAGAGTTTGTATCTGATGTCTCCTTGTGAGCACACAGATATGGATTGGGCTAGAGGGTACGAGACACCTGCTTGAGACCAATCAAATTATTTGTTTTGTGAAAGAGAGTTATGAGGGAGCTGTGTTGGAGTATTTGTTTTCGTCTGACGTCCCCGTGTGAGACAGGTCAGTGAAAATTCACTCTGTTGCCTGTGTGGCAAAGCAGAAAGAAATCACCCTAGTGATGTGGACTCCAAATGTAATGCCCCGGGCCCAACGATAGCTCGAAAAAAAGTCGGTAATACAACCAAACACAGTCCTCAAGAATGAGAATGATGTCTCGTTGTATTAGCTCAGTGAAGCCAAAAAGGAAAACGGCAACAGACCAGGAATAAAATGGCATCAGGTCCAAATCCGGACAAATAATACTGAAAAACAAGCTGAAGAAGAAGAAGAAGGAGGAGTAGGTGGAAGAACAGAGATAAATAGACGAAGAGTAGTAAGAGTAGGAAGAGTAGGAGGAGTAGGAGGAGGGCGAGGAGATGAAGGAGTGGGAGGAGGAGCAGACGAGAGCTGGGACGACATAGGAGGATATGGAGGAGACGAAGATGGAGGAGGATTTGAACAAGAAGAGACAGGAGGAGGAGGAGCATATGGTAATCCCATGCCACCTGCCCACACGGGAGGAGGAGGACGAAAAATGATCGACTTGATTCATATTGAGAGGGAGGAGATCACAGTGGAGGAACAACAGTGGGTGCAAGCCCACTATGACCTCTCTAAAGAAGAGTTTGATAACAAGATAGGGGTAGGGAAGGACACTTATGTGTGGATCCCTCAGGATCAAAGAAGAGAGAGAAGTCGTGCTAAAAGGGATGTCTATATCCCATTATCAAACACAGCACAGCTCCTCGGCAAACTGGTCTCTGATCAAGAAGAGAGAAAGAAGATACAGCATGTCAAGTTTGGGGACTCACACACCCACCTTGAACTACTCGATGCTATCTTTGGGGTACATACTCAAACCCTGATTTGGGAACGTTCATACGGCCCACGGTGTGAGGGTTACCTCCAGTACACAAACCCAAGAGCAAAGGCCAGATTCCTCGCGACTGGTCAAGAGGCAGTCGATATAACAAAAATGAAGAACATTCTGGGTTCGAAAAACTCGAATGGCGTATTTCATTTTTTTACGATGGAATGAAGGCCTTGGAGGAGGGGAAGGCAGAGATGGAAAGAAGCATTAAGGCAGCAGGAAAAACTCATCCTGTGATTGATGAATTAGAGAAGACTGACAGAATACTGACCAAGATCAGACTGTTGATGGGTGCGTTACTGCACAAGGAGGCGTGGAAGAGATGGATTCCTACCAAGGATCACTCTGTCCTTAAATCAACTAACGCACCACCGGTCGCCAATAAAGCAGGTGTTGACCAATATGTGCAGAAATATAATTTTCTCAGATCTGCTTCTGAATTGGTGGCCTTTATCACTCATGCTCAAAAGCTGGTGATATCTGAGAAGACGAAGGCGAAAGCGAATGAGGAGTTCGAGAAGAAAATGAGACTGGAAAGAATGAAAGCAAAAGTGAGTGGTGCAAGGGCACACTGAGTGGTGCAAGGGCACACCCTCCGACATATCTTCCCCCACCAGCTCCTGCCCCACCAGCCCCTACACCCCGGGCTCAACTACGGTGGTGGTCACAAACACGGAGAAGAAGGACAGACAAAACATCATAAATGCCTTCAAGGGGAAGAAAGGAGGAGTGGCAAGTCTCATGCTATATGCCAAGACGAGCTCAGACAAAGACTCTGATGCTTCGCTTTTGAGCAAGCTCAAAGAGATCAATGTCTGTATGAAGGCTTTTCCTTGTGATGAAACTCAGGAATACGAGGCTCTTGTTACTGTTTTTGACCAATCTCTAGTCTCGGAGGGATTCGATCTAACACAGTACAAGCTTTTGAGAAAGAAGGAGGAGATTAAGAGAAACAATGCAACAGGCCTAGACGCTCAGTGTGAACTGGCGGTGGCCACACTCATTTCATATTTTCAATCTCATGGATACCAGCATCTCTGCACTGGTACTCTCATAGGATTTGAAATCTTTGAGACAGTGGCGATGAGTTTGAGGAGTGCTGTTGGCTTGGCGGCGACCCTTACGGAGGTAGTTTCCTCCTATGGGCTATTCTATGGCCGCAAGCCGATCATTCTTCATTTCTTCTCGGCGTTACACACAGTGCACCCGAGCAAGCTTACTCAACTCATACAACAATGCTCGACGTTTAGTACAGTGAAGTCCAAGAACTTCCTCGAGACACACGTGTTCGAAACTACGGTTCGAAACGTTGCTCCGACAGCACTGTTTCAAGAAGTGATGAGTGCATGCTCGCACTTGGACTCAGTCACGGAGGCACATATGACACAGGCAGGCGGTGTACCTGTTGGCGCACAAGCCACGTACACAAACAGAAATGCCGGTTGGAAGAGACAGAGAGAGCCAGACCTGAAGACCGCATGCTGGAGGTGGTTCGCGGGCTTGCAGTTTAAGGCACAGATGGAGAACAGAGACTGCTCTTTCAATCATGATAGGCAGAACCCAACAGCAAGGGCAAACTTTCTGAGCAAGACGAAAGGCAAGGAACCGGGCCTTTTCAATATGCTTCAGATTGCCGCTATGAACGAAGGCTGGTATGCCAATCAGTGTGATGATGAGGAGTTGAGAGAGGCAATTATTACCTACATGAAGAGGATGAAGGAGAAGAAGGAGGAAAGGGAGAGACAAAAGAACTCAAAGGCCTCTCAAGGAGGGCGAGGAGGAGGAGGAGGAGCAGGAGGAGGAGGAGGAGGAGGAGGAGGAGCACGGAGAGGAGCCCCGAGGTGGCAGGGAACCCCTCAGCGAGGAAGAGAAGGAGGTCGGGGATATACCCCTTACGGAGGGAGAGCTTTTCGGGCTCCAGCCCCCCACCCAGAGGAGGAGGAGGCTCGTGGGCAAGCTCCAACCCGAATTTCGGTCGAGGTCAGGCCTACAACACTGCCTCGGACATCGGTACGTCATCCTACCCGGACACTACTCAAGGTAATCGTTTCGAGGAGGTGGAATGACGGCAGGGGGAAAAAGAGAGGAAGGAGAAGACTGTGAAGTTTAACCCTAAAGTCACAGTGCTTTCTCATGCTGTTGTGCAGACTGGGCCAACGCTTCCTCTATGTGAAAACAAAGATGTGGGTACACAGAGACTGCAGCCCCAAGGTAGTCTCATACCCGTTCATAGCACGGTTACCAATGATAACTGATGCAAATATACTTGCGATGGAGGCGAGGAGGCCAATGGCAGACGTATCGCCTCGGCCAAGCAAACAACCACGAACAGACTCAATGTCTACGGTCGCGGCGGGTGGCGAGCAAAAAGACAATGTGTGTACTCAAGCCACAAGACAATGTCGCTAAATAGTAAACGCACCAGTACCGCAGAATAATAAAAATGTTAATGAGGTGAAGCAGGAGGAGAAGAAGGAGGAGACGAAAAACTTAGAGACAAGACTCCAAAATTTGGAACGTAAAGTTCTTGTTGGCGAGATTCGCAGAAGGAGTAGGAGCAGATGTCCATATTACTAACGGATACTGTTTCCATGCGAAAGTAGGAGAAGAAAAAAGGGAGGCGTTTGTACCAAGGAGAACGGGGCGAATCCCGGATACTCCACCAGAAACTATTAAGTTTTATTACTGATTTCTGGGGTGACGAGCCCACGTGGCCGCGTTCACCAACTGAAGTGAAGAAATGTTTACGGACTTTATTTGAAAATAATAAGCCGTATACTATTATCCTGCCACATAATGAGAAGGCGATATGGGCGCAGGAAATAAGGGACCGGCTTATTGATCATCCTATACCGGTACCCTCTCGCAAGCAACAGCTAGTGGTGGCTTGTCGTATGGTAACTCGTGAGCAGAGCAGTGCATACAAGCGGAAGCTCAGAGACCTCGACAAGTTGAAATTGATACCGCAAGCATTAACATGCTTTGATGGTTTCTACACCCGGAAGGCTCCTTTGCAATACGCGAGACTCATTGACATGCTGGTGGAGCTCCGCAAAGATGATGAGCCGGACACGGTCACGTATGAAAAGACGGGCCTAGATGATGTCTCGGAAGAGGACTTAGGCTTGGAGGAGGACAGAGAACCCCTCAAGCAGCATAAGCAGATGTCTGATGAAGATTTTCAAGAGGCGGCTTGGAAAGTTTTAGAAGAAGGAGTAGGTACGGAGAGGGAGAAGGAGCTTTTAAAAGCCAAATGAGAGGCGAACAAGGAAATTTTTGACCCTCCACATGCAGGTGGTGTCAAACCTGAGGACTTCACTGCGGTTATTTACAAAATACCGGGTGCGGAGCCGTCACCGGCACCACGAAGAGCGAACTTGAGTATACATGAGGCGAAGATAGCGGAGGAGCTAGCAAGACAGCTGCTCAATGAGGACTTTATTGAGAGATCAACATCTCCAATAGTCTCACAGCCGAGAATAGTGCCGAAGCCAGGGGGAGAGTGGCGCCTGACACTTAACTATGCGCGTGTTAACAAGGTGCTGGAGGAGGAGAGAAATCCTCTCCCGACATTAGAAGAAGGAAGGAGAGTACTGCGGAATGCGAAATTCTATTTGGTCATTGACCTTAAGAATGGCTTCTGGCAGATACCACTGGAGGAAAAGTCCAGATGGCTGACGGCGTTTGTGGTGGGTATGGAAATATATCAATGGAAAGATCCAATATCGTCCCGATAACCTTACTTAGATATTAAAGCTACTACAGCATTCATTCTTCTAGACATTAACAAGACACAGCTGACAAAAATAAGCGTTCTATTCTCTTGCTTCGGCAGAGACAGACGAGACGGCCACGAAACAGCACCGTTACGGGATCGCTATTTGAGTGAGCGATGGTGTTTCCTGGATACGACCCGAATTAGTACCAGAATGATGATCTCATTAAAGACTCTACAGTCTAATCAAAGGAACTGATATATTAATAACATGAACTGCTACACCGGATTCCATCGATCTCTACTTGTATCGGCATATCGCAAGGTTAGGGCGCACTCAACCCAATTTCGGATATAGTCGTCAGACTTGATCAGCTGACACTATATTAAATGATACCGATTTATACAAGGGTGTGTCTTCACAACAAGTAAATGTATTTATGGAAACCGACGACCGGTTATTATATATATATATATGGAAATGGCGACATTACATTATTACTCAACCATAAAACATTATACTTGGACATAACTGCACAAATATTTTATCGACAGAAGAAAGAGGAAGATTTTAATTTATATACTGAATGTGCTAGAGTATATATACGATGGGTACCGGGGCAAGTATCATTGTTGTTTTATAACGGCTAATTCGTGGGTTGATGTATCTTCATACATAACTCTAAACGAATCTTAGTCAGAAAAGAAATCAGGTGAAAGATTATTATGCAGGAAACGAAGTTCCGCCATAAAAACTGGGAGGGGGTACTGTGGACATCACCCCCCGAATTATCCTGTAAAAACTTATTTATAGATTTCGTCTGGCCGGACACGTCTGAAACTTGAATGCCAATTTGATCCTGGTCTTTTGGCGGCTTTTTGTCTTTGCGTCACTGCGCTAATATAACGAGACATCCGATGATTCTCTTTTTGAGGACTGTGTTTGGTTATATTACCGACTTACTCTTCCATTGAGCTATCGTTGGGGATAGCACAGTGTGTAGGCATCACCACCCGGATAGCCGGTAAAAAGTACCTTTTCCTGGTGACAGGTGCACCAGCCTGTTTTTCAGTATTATTTGTCCGGATTGGACCTGATGCCATTTTATTCCTGGTCTGTTGCCGTTTTCCTTTTTCGGCTTCACTGAGCTAATATAACGAGACATCAGTCTCATTCTTGAGGACTGTGTTTGGTTGTATTACCGACTTTTTCTTGAGCTATCATGGGGGGCACTACATTTGGAGTCCACATCACTAGGGTGATTTCTTTCTGCTTTGCCACACAGGCAACAGAGTGAATTTTCACTGACCTGTCTCACACCGGGATGTCAGACGAAAACAAATACTCCAACACAGCTCCCTCATAACTCTCTTTCACAAAACAAATAATTTGATTGGTCTCAAGCAGGTGTCTTGTACCCTCTAGCCCAATCCATATCTGTGTGCTCACAAGGAGACATTAGATACAAACTCTCTGTCGTTCTTGCTGTTCTCATACAGAGACCAAGAAGAAGGAGGTGGACAGAAGAGTGAAGGAACACACACAAAACACAAACAAGCATAGGGACAGGAGCACAACACTCTACCCTTCTAGTTTGTGCAGTTATCTGCATTATCTCACACATACGTCAGAGTATTTTTGCAAATCTCTGATCGTTTTCTAAAGGTGGGTCTGAGAACCTATCCGACCGACTGCCGACTTCTCAAGGAGAGCTTTTCTAGCTTCTCTATTACTATCTGTTTGTAGGTCTAGTGCCTCATACTAGATACAATATAGAAAAGAAGGAGGAGAAAGCAATCTGAGTAAGGAGAACAAGAAATCGGAGAAAGTCTCAAAGACTACTTTTCTCAAACCAAAACAAACATACAAACAGTGTTTCATAGAGGACAGGGAATCTCATTCTACCCTCTCTATTAGTTTCTCTCTTCACTAGTCAATCGACTGAAGGAGGAACAGAACACAAACGAACGAAAAAAAAAACCCCAAACATAGGAGCTGACACTGTCCTCCTGTTAATTACTACTACGACATCATGTCGACAGAGACCGCCGAGGTGAGTGACTCCTTGGAAGCAGAACAAAGAGAAGAAGACGAAGGAGGAGGAGGAGGATTGAATGAAGGAGGAGGAGGAAGATTGAATGAAGAAGGAGGAGGAGGACAAGACGAAGAAGAAGAAGAAGAAGAAGAAGAAGGAGGAGGAGGAGTAGGTGGAAGAACAGAGATAAATAGACGAAGAGTAGTAAGAGTAGGAAGAGTAGGAGGAGTAGGAGGAGGGCGAGGAGATGAAGGAGTGGGAGGAGGAGCAGACGAGAGCTGGGACGACATAGGAGGATATGGAGGAGACGAAGATGGAGGAGGATTTGAACAAGAAGAGACAGGAGGAGGAGGAGCATATGGTAATCCCATGCCACCTGCCCACACGGGAGGAGGAGGACGAAAAATGATCGACTTGATTCATATTGAGAGGGAGGAGATCACAGTGGAGGAACAACAGTGGGTGCAAGCCCACTATGACCTCTCTAAAGAAGAGTTTGATAACAAGATAGGGGTAGGGAAGGACACTTATGTGTGGATCCCTCAGGATCAAAGAAGAGAGAGAAGTCGTGCTAAAAGGGATGTCTATATCCCATTATCAAACACAGCACAGCTCCTCGGCAAACTGGTCTCTGATCAAGAAGAGAGAAAGAAGATACAGCATGTCAAGTTTGGGGACTCACACACCCACCTTGAACTACTCGATGCTATCTTTGGGGTACATACTCAAACCCTGATTTGGGAACGTTCATACGGCCCACGGTGAGGGTTACCTCCAGTACACAAACCCAAGAGCAACGGCCAGATTCCTCGCGACTGGTCAAGAGGCAGTCGATATAACAAAAATGAAGAACATTCTGGGTTCGAAAAACTCGAATGGCGTATTTCATTTTTTTACGATGGAAATGAAAACCTTGGAGGAGGGGAAGGCAGAGATGGAAAGAAGCATTAAGGCAGCAGGAAAAACTCATCCTGTGATTGATGAATTAGAGAAGACTGACAGAATACTGACCAAGATCAGACTGTTGATGGGTGCGTTACTGCACAAGGAGGCGTGGAAGAGATGGATTCCTACCAAGGATCACTCTGTCCTTAAATCAACTAACGCACCACCGGTCGCCAATAAAGCAGGTGTTGACCAATATGTGCAGAAATATAATTTTCTCAGATCTGCTTCTGAATTGGTGGCCTTTATCACTCATGCTCAAAAGCTGGTGATATCTGAGAAGACGAAGGCGAAAGCGAATGAGGAGTTCGAGAAGACGATGAGACTGGAAAGAATGAAAGCAAAAGTGAGTGGTGCAAGGGCACACTGAGTGGTGCAAGGGCACACCCTCCGACATATTTTCCCCCACCAGCTCCTGTCCCACCAGCCCCTACACCCCCGGGCTCAACTACGGTGGTGGTCACAAACACGGAGAAGAAGGACAGACAAAACATCATAAATGCCTTCAAGGGGAAGAAAGGAGGAGTGGCAAGTCTCATGCTATATGCCAAGACGAGCTCAGACAAAGACTCTGATGCTTCGCTTTTGAGCAAGCTCAAAGAGATCAATGTCTGTATGAAGGCTTTTCCTTGTGATGAAACTCAGGAATACAAGGCTCTTGTTACTGTTTTTGACCAATCTCTAGTCTCGGAGGGATTCGATCTAACACAGTACAAGCTTTTGAGAAAGAAGGAGGAGATTAAGAGAAACAATGCAACAGGCCTAGACGCTCAGTGTGAACTGGCGGTGGCCACACTCATTTCATATTTTCAATCTCATGGATACCAGCATCTCTGCACTGGTACTCTCATAGGATTTGAAATCTTTGAGACAGTGGCGATGAGTTTGAGGAGTGCTGTTGGCTTGGCGGCGACCCTTACGGAGGTAGTTTCCTCCTATGGGCTATTCTATGGCCGCAAGCCGATCATTCTTCATTTCTTCTCGGCGTTACACACAGTGCACCCGAGCAAGCTTACTCAACTCATACAACAATGCTCGACGTTTAGTACAGTGAAGTCCAAGAACTTCCTCGAGACACACGTGTTCGAAACTACGGTTCGAAACGTTGCTCCGACAGCACTGTTTCAAGAAGTGATGAGTGCATGCTCGCACTTGGACTCAGTCACGGAGGCACATATGACACAGGCAGGCGGTGTACCTGTTGGCGCACAAGCCACGTACACAAACAAAAATGCCGGTTGCACACGGTCAGGAAGAGCGTGAAGTCGGCATCCCCCTGCGTCTGCCCAGAGGGGGTAGACTCCCCCTCCTGCTCGCCCCCCCCCCCCCAGGATGGTCGCGAAAAAGGGAGTCAGCGGGGCCTGAGTGCCGCGAGAGCTCCCCCCTCCCTCCCGAACGCGGCGAAGATGCGGCAAGGGGAGAGAGAGGAGAGGGGGAGCTGGCCTCCCTTCTCCTTCCCTCGCCGAAAGACTTACTTCCCCCTTCTTCTGGCCCCCCTCCGAACCTCTCTGGCTAAACACACTGCACCGGAGCCTTTCCGCGCCTGGGGGGGAGAGAGAGGAGCTTTAACCTTCGAGAGCGCAGCGGGGAGAGAAGGGGAAAAGAAAGGACTAGCAAGCAAGCAACTGCAGTCAAAGAAAGGCAGAATGGACCACGTCCTCCCCCGCGCACTGCCGCCGCCCTTGCCACCAGCCTCTCCTCTAGTGTGCCAGGCCACGCCGCGATCCTTTGCACGTCCCATCACCAGCTCCGCAGCGCGAAGGACTGCTTGAACCACTACTTGCTAGCTGAGCCGGCAGCTACGCTGCCAGGCACGCGGGCCGACGGCCAGGACACGATGTTGTCTGTGCTGGACGGGCTGCTGAAAGAGCAGGCGAGGCCTTGGCTTGCGCCGGAAACGGATTCTGTGTGCACGGATGACGGTAAGAAGCAGACGGAGAACCTGTCTGACAAAGAGCCGGAAGTGCACGTACAAAGAGGGACGCGTCTTCAATTCGAATTGAAAGCGTGCCAAGCCAACGACTTTAAGCTCTTCAGAGACAAATACTTTCAGAAAGAGCTTAAGAAGGCACCCAAGGCAAAGGCTGAGGACTCAGCTGTCTTCCTCGCCTACTTTCCTAATGCGAAACCAGCACGGGCTAGCGACAAGTGGCACGTCTTCAAAAAATCCACCGACGAGGACTTTCTGTTTGACGCGGGACTGCAGGCGCATTTGCACGCCGTCACGAAAGGGTTGGTGCCTGAAGTCGAACGCGTGTGGGCGTGCCTTCGGGCTGATGGCAAGCCCATCGAGTTCTGGTTCTGCATGCCTTACTCCGGCAAGCGGCCGAGTGAGCAAGAGCCCAGCGACGTCATCTGGTGGTTCGCAGGGCCGCCTGCGGCGACCGACAGCATTTGGCCGCAGTGGCTCACAGACGTAAAGGCTTTCTTGAGCGCGCTAGCAGAGGCCCGCATTCTGTACTGGGACCTGGCGGAGTGGAACCTGCTGTTAGAGCGGTTTCGCCCCGCCGGCTGTGGCCACGACCAAGTGCAGTTCCGCGTCATCGACTGTGACCACGAGCGAATGGCGCTGCTGACGCTAGAGCAGAAGTCCGGGCCGCGCGACCAGCTCTGTCCTTACCTAAAACACACACGGGCAAGCCTGAAAAGGGAGCCCGTGCGGGTCTCTGAACTGCTCGACTTCTGCAACCGCGTGTGTGGCTGGGTGGTGTACAGCTGTTCTTGGAACATAAAGCGGCAGGAACAATGGTTTAGGAGACAGGCACTCTTGCCTGCACTCCCGCACGCTTGGCTGAGGGCTGGACTCCTAGGCGTTGAACGGCCCGCTAGCTGGTTGCTGGCGTGTGCGCTGTGGTGGGCGGACCTAGAGAGCACCAAGACGGGCCCCTTGTACTCTTTGTATGTGTACTTGCAACGAGCCCGGGCTTGGTGGCCGGCAGACAGCACCAGCTTTTGGTACCCGGGTGCTACCGAGAGAATCAAGTCAACTGAATCGCGTTTATATCAAGGAGGCTTTTTGGTGGCACACCCACACGGGGCGCGCTTTTTGACACTAGCAGAAATAACTCGCGATTTTTCTGTGCTAAAAAGAGAACGCGGGCCAAAGCCAGAGGAGTGGCTGCGCTACCTAAGCCTGGAGTTCCTGCAGCTGGTCCTGGCTACCGACTTCAGCAAGGCAGACTAGGCAGCGAATCCTTGCAGCCGTCGCGGGGGGCCATCGGCTTCTGCCGGCTGGGCCAGGTACCGAATTCTAGCGGCTGGCCTTTCACGCAGGCCGCCGTCCGCACAGGTCCAGAGCAGAGGAGAAGAAAGAACGTGGCTATTAAAAAGTCTAACTGCTTCGGACTAGGCGAGCACCGGCTCGAGCGCCTCGCGCTCGGCGGCGTAGAGCCCTTGTACCCGGGTGCGCAGGCGCTGCAGCCGGTCGAGCGCGGCGCCGAACCCTACGCCCAGCAGGAGGCCGGCCTCGACGATATTGAAAAAGAGGCGCACCGACGCCGCGTACGTCTCGCACAGCGTGTGCGTCTGCACCAGCCTCTGCAGCTGCCACACAATGTACAAACACAGCAGCGTGCTGATCCAGACCAGCAGGACGTGGTCGACTAGCGTCGGGGGAATGTCGGTCCAGGCCAGCGTCAGGTGGGCCAGCGCCCCGCGGTAGGGCTCCCACACCAGCGCGAAGAAGCCCAGGCCGGCGCCCAGGGCCACCACGGCCAGCAGGAGCATAGTGTCGTACGGGACGCGCTGCTGGCAACAGAAGGCGGCCAGCAGCAGGCAGAAAGCGTCCACGGCGGCGCACACGGTCAGGAAGAGCGTGAAGTCTGCATGGACCAACAGCAGGCTGGCAAACAGCGACGAACCGCCGACCATGGCCACCGACACGATCGGCAGGTAGCGGTGGCAGCCGCCATAGAACGTGCACACCACCATGAGGCACAGGGCGAGCACCTCGGCGGTGCTCCAGGGATTGTCGTACAGCCAGGTGCTGCGCCGCAGCCAGGCGCTCAGCCCCGCCGTGAGCGCCAGCGCGGCGGAGAGGTGGGCGGCCGTGCACAGCATCACGCGCCAGACGAACTGCTTCTGTTGCTCGTCCGGCAGGAGGCACACCTTGACGGCCGCGTCGCGCAGCTGCTTGTGTGAGTCCTCTAGCGCCCGGTGCGCGTCGTCGGCCCGCACCCGCTGGTGCTCGATACCTTCCAGGCGCTGCAGGATCGTCTGCCAGGATTCTTGGTCCAGCTGCCACGCGCGGGTTTGGGCGGCCCGGGGCGGTCCGGGCGCCGTGGCCCGCGTAGTCTGACCCGGCCGAAGCCCAGAGGCCGGCGGCTCGGTCTGGCCCGGCGCGGCCGACGTTTCCTCGGCCAAGGCGTCGGCCGAGGCGTCGGCCGAGGCGTCGGCCGAGGCGTCGTCCGGGCGCTCACCTGCCAGCCGCCGGCCTTTGGGCCTGGGCAGCGGGGTCGGGTGGGCCGGCGGCCGCGCGCCCGGCCCGGGGCCCGGCTGGGCCGTGCCCTCGGCGCTGGGCCGGTGCGGGCCCGGTGGTGGGCCCGCTGGGCCCACCGGCGGTAGGCCAGCGGCCGTCGGCCTCCCCTGGGCGGGGTACGGCTCCGCCGGCCGCGGCTCCGCCGGCCGCGGCTCCGCCGATCGCGGCTCCGCCGATCGCGGGTCCGCCGGCCACGGCTCCGCCTGCCTTCCCGGGCCGGCCGCGGCTCCGCTGGTCGCGGGTCCGCCTGCCGGCCGGCTAGCGGCGGGGGCGTGGCCCCTCCAGGCACCCGGTAGTCGAGCGCCGGGGTGGCTGCCTGCCGTGGCGGGCGGGGGCGCGCCAGGCTGGCCTCCTGCCCCCGGCTGTCCTCCGCCGGCCCTCTGCTGGCGCTCGCTCGGCTCCGCCGGGGGCGCGAGGAGGAGGCGTAGTGCCCGCGTGTTCTCGGTAGCGCGCTAAACCGGGTAGGCCTGGGTGTCTGCATGTGAACCCTGGGCCGGGCCCGCCCGCGCCGGGGTTCAGGCACGGGGATCCGAGCTTCGGCCGTCTTGGGGTAAGAGGGGGGGGGGGGGGTTGGGAGCAAGAAGAGGGGGGGGGTCCACGGGGGTCCACGGGGGTCCACGTCTGGCGCTGGTTATACTGGAAGGGGGCCGCCCCGCGGGCCCCGGGGGGGGGGCTCGGGCCGGTGCGGGGGGAAGGGAGGGGGGAGGGCGGCCCCCTGCCCGGGGGAGCGGGCCCAGAGAGGTGGCGAGGAGGGCAAGGGGGCCGGCCGCCGCCCCGGGCGGGGGAGGGAGGGAGCTTCACCCCGCGCCCGGCGGGTCCGCCTCAGGACCGCCGCCGGCGGCCCCCCCGCTGGCCCGCGGCTCGGTCGCCCCCGGCGGGGGGGCCGCGTCCCGCGCCCACTCCGGCAGCAGCCGGGGGTACAGGTTCCGCAGCAGGTCGAGCTCGGGCCCCGCCAGCCGGGCGCTCAGCTCCAGCACACGCACCAGCGTGTCCAGCCCGGCGGCCGACGCCGGGGTCGGCAGGACCTCGACGGACCACCAGTACGCGCGCAGCTCCTCCTCGGTCGGCTCCGCGGCGGCGGCGTCCGGTGGCGCGAGGGGGGGAGCGCGTGCCACAGCCCCGCCGGCCCGCCCCCCGGCCCGCTCTGCCGGACCCCCTGCCCCGTCCGCGACGACAGCGCGCGGCACCTGGGGCCGATCGTCAGCGCCTGCCCGTAGTTGATCAGCTCCACGACGGCGGTCCGGAGGGCACGGCTGCGGGCCTCGAACGCCCAGCCGGCCAGCGCCCCCCGGCCGCCAGCGCCCCCCCGGCCGTCAGCGCGTGCTCGGGCGTGGCGGACACCTCCCGGGCGCCGCCGGGCAGGCCAAAGACCCGCGCCACCAGGTCGGACCACAGGGTGTAGGGGACCTCGTGCTCCGGGCGCAGGGCTTCGCGCGCATAGACCAGGTTGGTGTTGTCGCGGGTGACACAGGCGCCCGACACGCTGGTGCACGGGGCATTCCGGCCGCTGCGCTGTCCCGGGACCTGGTACCTGTACAGCGGCGGGCAGGCCAGTTCGCACAGCAGCGAGTCGCCCGCGCGCCGGAGCGTGCGCTGGCGCCGGGCCGGCACGTCGCCCCTCGCGTGCGCGGGCTCCGGCCCGACGGCTGCCGTGGCCGCCGCGCCCGGCAACAGCCAGCTCTCCCACGCCCGGTCTACGTTGCCCTCGCGGCGCCGGCCCAGGACCAGCGCTCCCCGGGCGTGGTCCAGGGTGTACGCCAGGCGCAGGTTCTCCAGCTGCGGCCGCAGGGCATAGTGCTCCAGCAGGGCGCCCAGGGGCGAACAGAGCTGCCCCCGCCCGCCGGGGCGGAAGGGCCCGTACTCCACCACAGACACCCGCAGCGGCGCCTTCGGGGCCCCGCCGGCCCCGTCGGCCCCACCAGCCGCGCGCACCCCCCCCGCCGCGCCCCGCCGCTTGCAGGTATACCGCCGGCTCCCGCGCACGTCGCGGTACGTGAGCTGGTAGCCGGCGGTGCTCACTACTTCCAACACTTCGCCCAGCACCGCGTCCGGCCGGGTGCGCAGCAGCGCGAACCCAAACTTGAAGAATTCCTGCGACAGGGCCTCGGCCAGGGCTTCCGCGTGCCGCAGGACCACGTCGCGCAGGGGGTGCCGGGGCTCTTCGCCGGCCGCCCCCACGAGGCGCAGCCCCCCCCGAGCACCGACGCGCGCGAGCTAGCGAGCGCCGCGAACACGCAGGGCTCCAGCGCCAGCCGCTCCACCAACGCCAACACCCCCGGGTTGAGCTCGACGCTGCCCGGGGCGCCCGGGGCGGCACGCTGCAGCGGGACCCGGTCGGGCGGCGCGGGGCACGGCTGGGGGTACCCCGGGCCGCGCGCCTCGGCGGGAGCAGCGAGGGCGGGCGGGGCCTCCGGGTCCGTCTCCACCGCCGAGCCAGACAGCATCGCATAACACGGCACCGGCTCCATGGCCTGGGGGGTGTCCACGAACTCCTACCTCGGGCGGCAACGAGGTCGGGAGGCACCGGCGCCGATCCTGCGCCGGGCTGCTTGTGGCGCGGGGCCTCGGGGGAGGCCCGGCGCCCCCGGGGGCGGCGCCCCCCTCCTCGCCGGGGGCGCCCCCCTCCCCCTCCCCCGCCTAGCACACACCCCTCCGCTCTCTGACCCCCTCCTCACCCCTTCCGCCCGCGCGTTCCCTTCCCGTCCCCTCCTCCCTGCCTCCTCCTCGCCAGGCCCCCGGGGGCTGGCCTCCTCTTACCTACCTAGGTAAAGAGAGAGCCAAAGGAGCAGCGCTCGGAAAAAGAAAACCCCCGCCAGCGACTGGCGAGCCCGGACGTACACGACCCCCCTTCCCTTCCCCCCCGCCATGAATGACAGCATACTCGGAGCCTGGAACGACACTGTCCTCCCGGCCAACGCACTGCTCGCGGCCGACACTTGCCTGTCGTGCTCCGCGCGGGCCCAGCTGCAGGCCGTGGGCGTAGCTACCTGCAGCAACGGCCTGGTCGAGTCTTTGAATTTTGGCCACGCACAAGCGTCGCTGCTGGGCTTCGAGTCCCTGTCCAGCTTTGAACATTACACCAGCTTCGTCACGCTGGCCCCCCTCACCATTCTGCTGGTGGTGTACGGCCTGCGCCTGTGCAGCGGCCGCGCGGCGCTCGCCTGGGCCAGGAGCTCCAAGGAAGAAAAGATCTACGGCATTATTACGACGTACCAGACCGAGGAAACGGTAGGGGGCTGCCTGCTGTTCCTGGCGTCCATCACCTTCTTGTCCATCCACCTGAGCGGCATCGGGCTCCCCGCGGGCATGCTGCGCTGGGGGCCCCAGGGCACTCCGAACACGGTGTTCTCCTTGTACGCCATCCTCGGGCTCGTCCTGGTAGACTGGAGTGTCCTGATGGTGGCCCGCGCCCTGCAGTCCATTGGGCGCGACGCGTTCATGATCTACAAGGGCCTCGCACACCTAGCCATCTCGGCGATCTACGGCATCATGTACAGCTGGCTACCGGAAGCCCAGAACGGGGTGGCGACCGTTCGTCTGCTGGGGGTGACTGCCATGGTGGTCTCCTCCTTAGTGTACATGTTCTTCGTACCCTACGAGCTCTGGGTCTATGGCTCCGACCGCGACTCCGTCCGCCTGCTAGAGGTGATGAAGGCCAAGGGCAGCAACGCCTTCAATGCACAGGGCCTAGTCACTAGGTGGGGCAATGTCTTCCCAGGCTGGTATGCCTACTCGCGCAAATCAGCGTACCTGACGGTGATGCACGAGAAGAACATTGGCGCCATGTCCGACCTGGTCTTTATGACGGGCCTGGCCTGCCAGTACGCGGGCAGCAGCAAGAACCACCACTGGCTGCAGTTCGCCCTGATTGACAACTACCACTGCGTCGGCTACAAGATCATGTTCGTGGCGGCAGCCACCCTGGGCCTGGCGCTCTTCGTGTACGCGCTCTTCTTGTTGTGCGTCGGGGAAGGCACTGCGTACGTCTTCTGCTGCCCCAACATCCACAGCGAGGAGCAGAACCCGGATCTGCTCGCCCTGTTCGAGAAGGAACAGCACGCGTTGACGGGCCCCGACAGCCTCGAGAGCATCCTGAAGAAATGTAACTGCCGGTATGCAGTGGTAGCGTGCACGATGCTGGCGACGAAGCTGTCGCCGCACCCCCAGGGGACGGCGCCCGGGCAGGCCACGCACGCCACCTTCCTCTACCAGTAAGCACCCCTCCCTGCCGCCGCCTGCGGCGGCGGTGCAGCCGAGGGGGGGAAGACACGGGGCGGGAGGGCCGGAGAGAAAGAGAGAGAGAGGGAGGGACGGGCGGCGGAAAAAACAGCCCCCCCCCGTAGGTAGGCAGGTGCGTGTGTGAGAGCGAGTAGAGCCCCGTGCCCCCCCTGGCGCCAACTGTACCTAGCCATTAAAACTTAGCCGGTGCATTCGGCCGCGTCAAGTATCAGCAAGCCAGCATCTTTTTTTAATGAAACAGAAACAGTTGGGCCCCAGCACGGCTTTTCTTTTTTTGGGCCACCGAGCTGACCGCCGGCTAGTCCGAGGCTTGGTGCTCCCACACCGCCAGAAAATGCTCCGGGTCCAAATCGTCCCAGACAGAGTAGGGCGGCTCAGGCGCTGCTTGTCCTGGCTCCTGCACTAGGCACTGTTCTTCGAGCAACTCAGCACAACCTTGCAGTATCAGCGTGGATGTTTTAATGAGTGCTTTGGCCTGTGCACAGCCAGAGCAGGGACAGCTAGCCCGAGTCACTGCGGGCGCGCCAGTAACTCCTTTGCGCCTCCGTCAGCAAGAATTCCCAGATGTACGCTGCCACGGCTATCGCGACTTGGCTCTGGGGAGGGAACGTCCTGTCCTGTGCCAGGGCTTGCTGGTACAAGGGCCAACTGGTGGGCAGCTCGCGGCCCACCAGACAACCGCCCCGGCGCACCACCAGGTAGCCGGGGTGCAAGAGGGTACAGTGCGTGGGCGCGAGAGTGCCGTCCGGCCTCAGGAGCGAAGGGGGGAGCGGCCGACGACCCCGGGCCTGCCACAGACGACCGACCGACCCCGGCGGCCCCTGGACACAGCCCCGGTCCACCAAGACTTGTGTACCAAGTTGGCTGTGGAGCGTGGCCACCGCAGCCATCAACGGCGGCGGCGTACCGAGCGGTGGCGTACTAGGCGGCGGCGTACTGGGCGTGGCGTACTGCGGTCGTACTGGGCGGTGGCGTACTAGCGGTGGCGTACTGGCGGTGCGTACTGGGCGGTCGCGTACTGGGCCGTCGCGTACTAGGCCGTCGCGTACTAGACAGTCGCGTACGAGGCCGTCGCGTACTAGACAGTCGCGTACTGGGCAGTCGCGTGCTGGGAGGACGGGTGTGGCGGGGACGCGCCGCGCCACGGCGCAACGCGCCGTGGCTGCTGGGTGGCGCCTGCCGGAGTCTGGCCTGGGCTCTCGTCGTCACCGGCATGGTCTACAGGGGCACACGAGAGAGGGAAAGAGCCAGCCAGGTGTGTAGGTGTGTCCAGGCGCGTGAGCGCACAAACAGCAGGCGAGCACAAAGAGCAGAGTGGCGTGTGCCACTCTGGCCGGGGGCGTCCGGGTTCAGTAGCAGCTGCCTTACTGGTGGGTGTCTCGAGCGCCGGAGGGCCCTCCTCCTCCACCCCCCGCGCGCACGCGCCGCCGCACGGGAGGGGGCGTCCCCCTCCCTCCCCCCCGCACGGCCCGTCGCCCGGTACAGGGCGCGCGCGTGCGGCGTGTGCCCCTAGCGCGCAACAAGGGGGCGCCCTCCCCCACCGCGTGCCAGGGGTCGCGCGCCACGCGCGCCCGACAGCGAGCGCCCCCCCCCCCACCGCGTGTCAGGGGTCGCGCGCCGAACGCGCCCGGCAGTCGGCACCCGCGTGCCAGGGGTCGCGCGCGACCGCCGCGCACGACGTGCCTCTCCCCCTCGCTCCTCACACTTTTGCGCTGCGAGCCAAGCCCCCAGACACAACCACTGCGCCTACTATGCTAGCCTCACCCCCTACACTGCTCCCCAGACCCAGGCGCCGTCAGCCAGCGCTCCCACCGACGCCGAGTACGACCCCGCCCACCCGGCCATGGACACCACCGACGACCAGCACCCCCAGCCGCAGCAGCCGCCGCCTGCCTCTGCACCGGCCGAGGAGAACGCCAGCGTCCTGTATGCCGCTGTCTTGGCCCTGGACAGGGTGTCACAAGCCCTCGGGACACGCGACCTGCGCCTGCTCCCGCGCCCGCGCAATCCCAGCACCCGCGAACTCCGGGAGGACGTGACTAGGTGGAGCCACCTGGCAAACCAGATCAGCCGTGGCCTCCAGGCGTTGCTCAAGACGAAGGGCGGCTACGTCAGACGCCTGGCCCGGCCCCGCGCTACACCTGCTTCCCTGGCCACGCGGGTGGAGCGGTACAGGCCGGATCCCACTGAACAAGACACTGCCTTCGTCACTTGGGTGCTCGGCGTGCTGACGGTGGCGGCGGCCGCCCAGCAGAGGTACCAACAGTGCATGGCCGCTGAAGTCGTCAGCGGCGACCGCCTCCACGCTGATGTGCACCGCCTGCACGAAGACATGCGCCGCTTCTGGCACTACGGGGAACAGCTTAAACAAGGGGCGAAATTGGAGCTGCAGCAGCCGGGTAGCTACGTGCTGCGCCTCCCCGTGCCCAAGAGTTTGCCTGCGACCGACTGAAGTAGCTAGCTAGAGCCAACCAGCAACTAGCTCTCTTGATCTCTCTCTTTCTCTCTCTCTCTGTAAAATTGTACTCTAAATAAAAAAGATTCACTTTCGACTTGAATTGTAACTGTACGGGGAGGATTGACTAGCGGCCGGCCAGACCCCTGGGGAAGAGAAGAGAGGGAAGTAGAATGGGAAGTCTGCACGGGCAAAGTGCCGCATGGCGCGGCGGTCCATGGCTCCTCTTCCCTGCCCTGGCGGCTCTTTTCTTTTGGCTTTGGGGACGCCACGCGGCGCTGGGAGGAAAGCGGGGAGGGGGCCTCCCGCCCGGGGGAAGGGGTCCCACGCCGGGCGCCAGGCGGGGGGTGGGCGCCGGGCCACGCACCACCTCTCCCTCCCCCCCAACACGCGACCACGGGACGAGCACGGACTGCAGGGGGCAGGGGGGGGAACCCCCCCGCCTCAGGCAAGGGGGGCAGGGGGGGGACCCCCCCCCCCCTCAGGCAAGGGGGGCAGGGGGGGGACCCCCCCGAGGGGGACCAGCCGGCCGCGCTCCGCCGCGCCCGCCCACTCGGCCACAGGCCGCCGCCGTCGTCCGCGGGCCCGCCGGCCGCTGCCTCCGCGGGTGCGTGCAGGGGCAGTGACAGCCCCAGCAGGCTGCCCGCGTCGCCTGGGTCCCACCAGCTAGCCTGCTGCAGCCGGCCCGGCCTGCGCCGCGCAGCGCAGCACCGTGGCGCACCAAGGCCTCGACGCGGCCGGCCCGCGTGCCCCCAAACAGGGCAGGGGGCCGGGTCCACGGCCCGGCCAGCACGTCCAGCACCCACAGTGTGCTCCCTTTGCTGGTGGGCACCCCCCACACAGCAGCGACGTGCGGGGGCCAGGGTTACGTCGTGTAGTGGCAGGGAGGCCCGGCACAGCAGGTCGTGCAGCCGCGCGTTCTCGGCGGCCTGCCCGACCAGGCGCCCGGCCCACTCGTCCACGCCCGCCGGGTCCAGCGCGGGGACCCGCGCCGCCACGAAGCCGGCGGGCCCGGCAGCGCCGCCGCCGGCGCCAGGAAGCAACCCTCGGGGCTGGCCCACAGCCAGCCGGCGCACGCCCCCTCGGCCCACGGCACGTGCACCGAGCCTGCCTCGTCGCCGGCCGCCGGCCGCACGGCGCAGACGTAGGCCCACAGCAGCGCCAGGAAGTTGAGGTCGGGCGGCGCCGTGGGCCGCAGGCCCTGCAGGGCCTGCAGGACCGGCACGGTCGCGCGGGCCTGCAGGCAGGGGTCCGCCAGCAGCCGGCGCCCGCCCGCCGCGGGCGCGGCCGCGGGCAGGCACTGCGGCGCGCACCGGGCCAGCCGGGCCTGCCAGTCCTGGCGCCGCCGCCGTTCGTCGTCCGGCCGGGGCTTGCGGGCGCGGGGCGCCGGCGGCTGCTCCAGCGCCCGCCGGACCTCGGCCGGCTGCGGCCGGGCGCGGCGCCAGAAGGCGGCCAGGCAGTCGTGCTGCACGCGCAGGCGCGCGGCCATGTACGGGCGGAACTGCTCGCGGAAGGCCAGCAGGGACCCCACGACGCCGTGCTGCTCGGCCAGCTCGACGGCGCGGGCCGCGGCCGGGGCCGGGCCCAGCCGGTGCAGGGCGCCCAGCACGCGCTGCGCCAGGGCCGCGCGCTCGCCGTAGGCGGGCCCCCGGCACGCCAGGTACGCCTCGGCGTTGGCGGAGCGGCTCGCCACGGGCTTCACCACGCACCACTCGTCGAACGCGAGCGCCGCGGCGGCCAGGGCCAGCTGCGTCGCCGCGTCCAGGCCACCGAAGAACTTGCACACCAGCAGCGCGCGGCCCCGCCCCTCGCTCGCCGCGGGGCCGTGGAGCGCCAGCCAGTGCGTGCCCAGCCGCAGCTGCGCCGCCAGCAGGCACACCCCGCGGCGCTCCTGGTCGGCGGCCTCGGGGGCGCCCCCGTCCGCTAGCACCAGCGTGCAGGGCAGGCCACGGACCCGCAGCTGCCGCGACCACGCCAGCCGCAGGCGCGCCACCGCCGCGGGCCGCCGCAGGTCCGTGTCGTCGGCGCCCCCGGTGTCCAGCAGCACGTTGGTCAGGTCCGGCCCCCCGGCGCGGCCCCACGCGCGCAGCAACGCGTCGTACCCGCTGTTCGGCGTGGGCGAGCCCGTCCACGTGCTGCCCAGGAACAGCGTGCCGTGCGGCCGGTGCGCGGCCAGCGCCTGGAGCCAGCCGCCCGGCCCGCCGCACAGGTCGACCGCCGCGTGCTCGGGCAGCAGGTGGAGGGCCGCCGTGATGGCGCCCCCGAGCGACAGGTCCAGGCCGCGCAGCTTGCACGCCCCGCGGTTCAAGTCCGACGGCTGCCGCGCCAGCTCGGCCGGCAGCGGCACGTGCGCGAGCCTGGGGTCCAGCTGGTCGCGCCAGGCCCGGCCGCCCCGCGGGGCCGGCACGCGCTCGAACAGGGCGCACAGCCGCTCGCACGCGACCGCGTGGGCCCACTCCGTCCACGGCTCGAGCAACAGGCGCTGCCCCGCGGTCGCGTCCGCCGCCGGCGGGGGCCACGGCAGCGCGTGCCACCGGTCGGCCGCCAGCAACAGCAAACAGTCTTCCATCTGCCTCGTCCGGAGGCCGCCCCGCGCGCTAGGGCAGAGGCCAGTGTGCTCGTGCTCCGTAGCCGACGGCAGAGAGTGAGTGAGCTAGAGCCGGGAGGCGGCGAGCGAGCGGCCGGGGCCGGCGCCAGCCAAGGGAAAGTGGGAGCAGGGGGGGCAGTCCTCCTCCTCCCCCCCAAGCCCCCCCCCAGCCCCGCCTGCGCAGGGTCCCTCCTCCCCCCTGGGACGGGGGAGCAAGGGCGGGGCCGGCGGGGGGACGAAGTGATCTTGCCTGGGGGAGGGAGGGCGGCCGGTGGCGCGTACTGTTCGCTCGGGGCTCTCCGGCGCGGCCGGCCCGCGGGACGACCGGTCCCCCCCCCGGCCCGGCTCCGAGAGGAAAGGCCCTCGCTCCCCCTGCCGGTGGCCAGCTGGCCCGCTGCTATCTTTATTGCTGCGTACTGAGTACAAGGGCGCGGCCGGGCTCTCAAGACCCACGCCGGCCGACGCCGCGGTCACTCCCGGCGCTAGCTACCCCCAGAGCCGGGTCTACTAGCTACCCCCAGAGCTTGGCGCTCAGCGGTGCTGGAGCTGGCGAAGCCCGGCGTGTCCGGCCAGGGGCCTACTCCGCCCGCCCGTCAGGGGCACCCGGCCGAACTCTTTTGCGGGGCGACTCAGCGCCGCGGACGGGCGAGCGCTCGCCAGCAGGGCCGGCCGCCGCGGAGGCCGCTGCTTCCTCGTCTGGGCGCGGGACACTCGGGCGGCTGACGTGTCTGGCCCCGTAGCGATCATGCACAAAGAGTCGCACCCCGTCCCGCCGCCTGCGCGCCAGGTCCCAGCCAGCCTCCGGCAGCAGCTGGTGGAGCACCCGAGAAGCGCTCATCCCCTCCTGGTGGGCCGCGGCCAGCAACAGGTCGTAGCAGGGCCGGATCTGCGCGAGCTGGGTGAGCAAGAGCGTCTCTACGTCAACCTCTACCCCCACGAGCGGCGCGGGCTCTTGCGCCCCCGTGGGTACGTGCAGGAGAAATTCACACGAGTAGGACACGGTGACCTCGTCGTCCTCCCCTGCGTGGGGAACCGTGGTGTACAGCAAGAACTTGGCCTCGCCCCGCTTGTTGCGCTGTTGCGGGTGCCCCTGGAGCGGGGTGCACGTGGCGGCAGCTGACCGCTGGCCGAACAGGGCCTCGAACCAGGACGCCTGTGGGCGGCGGGCCAGCGACAGGAGCCAGGAGGCAGTGCGGACGGCACGGGGCAGCACGGACAGCCGGCAGCGGTCCAGCGCATGGTCGGGCTCAGCGTCGTCGTCAGCCTGTTCTGCGCAGTCGTCACCGGAGGCTTCCTCCGCCGGAACCGGTTCTGCACTGTCATCTTCACCCGAGGCGTCGTCGCCCCCGTCGTCCTCCTCCGCCGGCCCGGCCCGGCCCCATCGTCGCCCGCGTCGTCCTCCTCCGCCGGGCCCGGCCCGGCCCCATCGTCGCCCGCGTCGTCCTCCTCCGCCGGGCCCGGCCCGGCCCCGTCGTCGCCCGTGTCGTCCTCCTCCGCCGGCTGCGCCGCCTCGTGGCGCCGCTGGTAACGGATCCACAGGCACACACGACAGCCCTCGGCGACCAAGACGGTGGCGGTGAGCCCAAACCGCCAGATGGCTGCCAGAGAGCGCGCAGACTCCCACTGGGTTGGTGCGGGCCTGAGGGCCGCGGCGGTCTGCAGCGGCTTCCGAGGACGAAGCCCGTGCGGGTCGTCCAGCTGGCGCTGGGTTCGGTAGTGGAAGCCATGCCGGGTCAGGTTGTGAACAGGCAGAGGGCTGGTCCCGCGCCCCGCGAGGAAGGCGCGCCCCCCCGCCCTCCACCAGGGGCGCACGCGCGATTCCCCCCCCCTCCCCTTCAGGGCGTGCCCCGGGGGGGGCGAGAGGGGGGAGGGTCCCCCCCGCCGCGCGCGCTCTCGGGGGAGGGAGCACCTCGCGCCGCACCCCCTCTGCGTGCCCGCCGTGGGCCGGCCGCGTGCCCGGGGCCTGCCGGCCCCGGGGCGAGCGGGGGGAGCAGGCGGCCCCCCCCTTCCCCCCCCTCGCGACGGCCGCCCGGGGGAGCCGCCTGCTCCCCCCTGCGTGTGCACCCAGCGACAGGGAGGGGTAGGCAGCACATCTGTCGGCAGGCACAGAGATGGAAGCGCCTAGCCCTCCCGCCCCGAGCAGGAAGGCGCCACGGAAGAGAAGGCACGGTCGTACCCCTCCACTGGAGGATCCCTGGGGCGGGGAGACACTAGACCCCAAACGACAGAAGACTGGCACGGAGGCCCCCGGCGCAGGGACGGCGCCCGCGGAGCCGGCCTCCGCCGCCGCCGCCCCGCGCCCGCGGCACCCGCGGAGCCGACCTCCGCCGAGGCCTCGACAGCCGCGGCACCCGCGGAGCCGACCTCCGCCGAGGCCTCGACAGCCGCGGCACCCGCGGAGCCGACCTCCGCCGCCGCCGCCCCGGCACCCGCGGCACCCGCGGAGCCGACCTCTGCCGCCGACGCCGCAGCGCCCGCGGGGCCGACCTCCGCCGCCGCAGCGCCCGCGGGGTCGACCCCCGCGCCCGAGCAGCCGCCGCCCGGCCCCGAGCCCGCCGGCAGCGGCCGGGGCCACGACATCGGTGACTGGAAGCTGCTGCAGGAGGCGCAGTCCTTGCTCATCCAGAGCTGCGCGCAGCTGTCCAGCGCGATCGCCCGCAAGCGCGAGGTCACACCCTACATCGAGATCTCGCACTTTGGCCACAGCGACACTTTGCACCACCTCGTGCGGCTGCATACCCTCCTGGCCGAGGCCTTGTGCCTGCAGCAGCTACACCTCACCAAGAGCCAGGACGTGCAAGCGAAGCTAGCGGCCGCCGGCGCGATCATCCAGCTCCTGCCCGCGCACGTAGCGGCGCGGGCGGCCACAGAGATCAAGCTCGCCGGCCCGGGGCCCTAGCTCCCCCCCCCCGGGAGCACGTGCGCCCCCCACGCCGGACAGCGTGCGAACCTGCAGCGCTCCGGCGCCCGGCTGCTGAGCGGCTGGCCAAGACAGGCAGAGTACGCTTGCAGGCTGGAAGAAGCTACGCTAGTGCCCGTAAAAAGCCAGGCCTCCTGCTTGGCGCCTGATTAAAATTTAGATTCTCCCCCCCTTCCTGTTGGGCTTGGGCCTGGCTGGGCCAGGTGCTGCCGGCGGGCATGCAGACGGAACGGCGAGCCTCCTCGGGTGGCACTCCCCGGCCGAGCCATCACGGCCGGTGGCACTGCCCAGCCAGGTCAAGGAAGTTGGTGGCGCCACCGGCCGGTAGACAGGATGAGGTGGCACCGCCGACCGACTGTCACGCCGGGAGTGGTGGTGTGGCAGGGGTGACCGGGCTTCTCCCGGTCGGGTGGCTAGATTTGTTTGGCCGGATACGATCGACTGCCTTTTTCTCCCCCCCCCTCCCTCCCCCCCTCTCCCTTCTCCCTTCCCTTCTCCCTTCTCCCTTCTCCCTCCCCGCGGCCCAACATTGTGCAGCCCCCCCCCAGGCTTTTCTGTCCAACACTGCTCCGGTGCCCGGTGCCACCGACTGCTTTTCTGTGATGACCGCAGAACCAGGGGAAATTTCCCGTACTACCCGGAAAACTAAGGCCGGCGGGGCGTAAGTGTCCTAATAGCGAGAATCGCCCTGGTGGGTCCAAGCCCTGCCTGACCTCGCCGGGTGATTACGGGTGCCACCCGGGTACAAAATGGCATCGGAGCCGGTCCTGACTATCGACAACCAATCACTAAATTAACTTTTTCCTTTCTTACCCGTAAATAGCGGTGTTTTTTAGTCTTGGGGGCAGTGCCTGAATATATACCTCTGGGGTGGCACTTCTGGGCGGCCCCAAACCACAAGTGCGATTCTCGCTATTCGGACACTTACGAATAACAGGATTTATTTTTAGGGTTAGGTACAGAAAATTCGCCTGGTCCTACGACAGAAAAAAGAAAGCTACCGGTGGCACCCGCCACCGGACCGCCATACTAAACAGACAAGCCCGGGCCTGCACAATGCTCGGCCGCGGGGAGGGAGAAGGGAGAAGGGAGACGGGAGAAGGGAGGGGAGAAGAAGTGGCAGGCTAAAGTATCCGGCCAAACGGGTATAGCCCCCCACCTCTGCCCAGAGATCCGGCGCCGGTGCCACCCGACCAGGAAGTCCAGGCCACGTGTGCCACCCGGCAGGAAATCCTGGCAATGTGTGCCACCCTGCGTGGCTTAGCGTCGTCGGGGTGCACCCTTCTTCTGTTTTCCAGCAACCAGAGTCTGCTCTCTCTGTGTCCCGCTGCCCCCTGGGCAACTAGGCTGGAGCCCGTGCGCCGCCGGTCCGCCACTTGCCCTTATCAGTAGGTAATGCCACACCCGCGGACGTAGCCAGTGCACAAGATGGGCAGGTGGCTCGGCTGGATGCCGCGGTCTCCAATATATATACCACTACCGTGGAACATCTCGGTGCACGTGTCTGCACCGATCGGCGACGCAGATAGATTCCAGCCAGTGAGATCCTGATCAAAGACACAGTTGCCGGCAAACGTGTTGATGAATACGAATGGTCTGGTTGCCGCGGCGGTCGACACGTCCCAGGCGCCCAGGGGCTGGTTGAAGGCGCACGTGTAGCCCTGACAGTAAAAGGCCTTTCCATGTACGACACCTTGCTAGTGTTCCAGCCGTTGATGTTTTGGTTGAAAGCGCGGGCACCAGAGAAAGCTTCCGACAGATCCGTGACGGACGAGGTGTTCCACGCGCCCAGCGGCCGGTTGAAGGCAAACGCATACTTGAACGTGCTAGCCAGGCTGGTGACTCGGCTCGTGTCCCAACTCTCGACGCTACCGTTGAAGGACGTAGCACCATTGAAGGTGTAAACGAAGCTAGCGACGCCGCTCGTGTTCCAGCCGTCGAGGTCCTGGTTGAACTTGGTGCAGCCGTCGAACAGAGAGCGGAAGCCGTTGGGGTGCGTGGCGGGGGTGAGCCACGACCAGTCCCAGTCGCGCGCGTCGCCCACGAACTCGCTCATCGAGCGCAGCAGGTACTCGGGCGCCACGCCTTGCAGGGCCCGCGAGCCGGCCGTCGGCGCCAGGTAACGCAACGGAGACCCCCCTACTGTCCGCGCGAACAGCGGGGTCGTGCTGCCGACGGGGTGGTACAGCTGCACGTCGCCCCACGCCACCACGTCCACGACCCGGGCGCCCTCTACGTACCGCAGCCCGTCCACACGGCCGCCGAGCCGCAGCCAGTAGTCGCTGGCGCTGGCGTACGTGTGCGTGCAGACGGCGCCGTTGGCGTGCGCGCACGAGCCGGGCGGCGACCCGTCCCCCCAGTCCACCGTGAAGTTCGCGCCCGGGCCGGCAGTGGGCGCGAGCGTCAGCGTGGCGACGGCGTTAGGGTAGGTCGTGCGCACGAGCGCGGAGAACAGCGAGCGTGAGCACGCGGCGGGCCAGCGCGTCGGGTCCAGCGCCGTGTACGGCGCCAGCCGCGTGCAGTCCATCGAGCCAGGGGCGAGCGCGGGCGTCGTCCAGGCGGTGAGCGCCTCCCGGAAGTCCGGCGAGACGCCCCGGAACAGCCCCGAGAAGCGCTGCAGGTTCGGCAGCCCGGTCCAGGCCCCGACGCCCGTGCGTGCCAGCGCCGCGTCACCGTCGAACATTTCTGTCACGTCCTCGAGCCGGGCGGTGTGCCAGCGCGACAGGTCGAGCTGAGGTAGCGCCGGCAGGCCCGCGAACGCGCGGCTCGCGTTGCGCAACCGGCGCGTGTCCCACCGGCTAGCTCCGTGCGGCCGGGCCACCCCGGTGGAGCCCTCGAAGACGCCTACCACCGACTCGGCGCCCGACAGGTTGAGCCCGTAGCTCATGTCGCAGCCCAGGTCGGACGTGAGGTAAGCGAAGCTGTAGTCCCAGCTCTGCACGAGCCCCGTGTCCGGCAGCGAGTCCAGCGGCGGTACGTACGTCAGCCCCGGCGCCGAGTACAGGTGGTAGCCGCTCGTCTCATGGAAACGCAGCTCGCCCCACTGCACGATGGCGTCCAGCCGCAGGCCCGCGGACGCCGTGGCGTGCCACGCGGGCGTCAGCGCCCAGCCGCGCACGGGGTAGCGTCCGCCGGGGTCCGCCGTCACCGTGTACGTGCCGGGAGCAGCGTACGTGTGCGCGCAGGGCGCGGCGCCTGCGTCCAGGCACGGCGTGGGGGGCGAGCCGTCCCCCCAGTCGACCGTGAACGACGTCGGGACGGTGGCCTGCGCCTGGCGGCGGCGGCGCGCCGGCGCGGCGGGCGGCCACAGGGGCCACACGAACGTGTCCTGCGGGGCCGCCGTCGTGATTTCGAGGATCGTGGCGCCGCCGGGGCACACGACCGAAGGGCACGCCTCCTCTTGGGTCGGGCACTGGAGCGGGTACGGGCACCCGGCGCCGGCGGCCCGCAGCCACCCGCACAGCAGGAGGAGGGGCCACGGGCGCCACGGTTGGCGGGCGGAGGCGGGGTGCATCTGTAGCTCGGGGCGGGTGGTTTAGCAAATGCGGGGGGGGGGGGGTGAGGAAGACGGCGTCCCCCCCTACCGCCGGCGTGGCGCGGCAGGGAGAGAAGCCCAGGGAGGACGCCTCTTCCCACCTCCCGCCCCCCCCCCCCGCACTGCGCCCCTCCCTGGCACCGGACGCGCCCTCTTGCCAAACGCGGGGCTGAAACCTAGGGTAGGGATGGGGGAGGGGTGCTTTTTTGCTCAAGGCTGTGCTAAAACCTAGGGTAGAGAGGGGGTGCTTTTTTGCCCAACGCGGTGCTAAAACTCAGGGGGGGGGGGAGTTTGCTCAACGCGGTGGTGAGGTCCGGGCGGCCGGAAGAGTCGCCCCCCCCTCCGCCGGGAACACGAGAGGCCCTGCTTTCTCGGCCGGGTGGCAAGAAAGGCCCTGCTTTCTCGGCCGGGTGGCAAGAAAGGCCCTGCTTTCTCGGCCGGGTGGCAAGAAAGGCGCTGCTTTTCCGGCCGGGTGGCGAGAAAGGCGATGCTTTTCCGGCCGGGTGGCAGGAAAGGCGCTGCTTTTCCGGACGGGTGGCATGAGACGGCCAGGCCCTCCCGCTCGGGTGGCTAGATTCGTTTGGCCGGATACGGTCGACTGCCTTTTTCTCCCCCCCCCTCCCCTCTCCCCTCTCCCTTCTCCCTTCCCTTCTCCCTTCTCCCCTCTCCCTCCCCGCGGCCGAACATTGTGCAGCCCCCCCCGGGTCTTTCTGTCCAACACTGCTCCGGTGCCCGGTGCCACCGACTGCTTTTTCTGTGATGACCGCAGAACCAGGGGAAATTTCCTGTACTACCCGGAAAACTAAGGCCGGCGGGGCGTAAGTGTCCTAATAGCGAGAATCGCACTGGTGGGTCCAAGCCTGGCCTCTCCAGGTGGTTACGGGTGCCACCCGGGTACAAAATGGCATCGGAGCCGGTCCTGCATATCGACAACCAGTCACTAATTTAACTTTTTCCTTTTTTACCCGTAAACAGCGGTGTTTTTTTGTCTTGTAGGGGCAGTGCCTGAATTGACATGTCTGGGGTGGCACCCCTTCCGAGACCTCGAACCACAAGTGCGATTCTCGCTACTTGGACACTTACGCCCCACGGGATTTTTTTGGGGTCGGGCAAAGAAAATTCGTCTGGTCCTGCGGCCGGGCCCAAAAGCTACCGGTGGCACTGGCCACCGGACCGCCACATTGCATAAAAGCCTGAGCGGGGCCTGCACAATGTTCAGCCGCGGGAGGGGAGAGGGGAGAAGGGAGAAGGGAGAGGGGAGAGGGGAGGGGAGAAAAAAAGGCAGGCAGAATGTCCGGCCAAAACGAATACCTTCTCATCCTAAGGATATCCGGCGACCGGTGCCATCCCGACCAAAGAGACAGGCCATCTGTGCCACCCGGCCGGAAGAGTGTGGGCGTCAGTGCCACCCCGACCAAACAACCCAGGCAATCTGTGCCACCCGACCGGAGGAGGGTGGCATTCTGTGCCACCCGGCCGGCAGGACCAGGCCGCTCGTGCTAGTAGCGCTTGCCCTTGGGCCGGGAAGCAGGAACGAGCACTGCCCCCCTGCGTTATTACCCTGTCCTGGCCTGCCACTCCCCCCCCCCCGAGCGCCGGTCGGTGGCTGTGCAGTGACCCCAGTCAGTCTGTACCAAAATCTCCTTTTTAGTTTGACTACGCCTAGGCACTCTTCCTGCCTCCTCGGTGCACGCAGCCCTGGCAGCTCACCACCCTCAGCCGAGCGAGCCGAACTGCTTACCGCACGCGCGGATGTAGCCCGTACACAGCCCCGGCAGGTTGCTCGGCTGGATACCGGTGCCTTCCAAACCCCTACCATAAGCTTGGAAGATGGCTTCGCACGCCCCTGCACCGTTTGGGTGCGAAGCTAGGTTCCAGGCAGTGATGTCCTGGTCGAAAGCACAGTTGCCACTAAACATGGCGTCCATTCCTCCTACTCCGCCGTCGGTTCCGGCGGCGGTCGACACGTCCCAGCTGCCCAGTGGCTGGTTGAAACGCTTGGAAGATGGCTTCGCCTCCCCGTCAGCCATACCATCGCTTGCCTTCACTGGCACGTAGTCGTAGCCGGCGTGCAGTAGAGCCTCAACAACCTCCGGCGTTCCGGAACGATTAGCACCTACTGCCATACTCACTCGCTCCTCCACACCCGACGCCGACGTTGTGCCACTTTCCTCCGGAGCAGTCAAAGTGTTTACATAGTTGGCAAACTCTTCGTAGTTACTCACTTCCGGGAACACTCCCCTCGCTTCCCCTAGTTGGCTGGGGAGATGGACTAGCTCATGGCTTTCAGTCTGAGTATCTGCACTTACACCCCTTGCGGAGTGTTGGCTCTCCTCACCCCTACTCCTTTTCTTGCTTCCACCCCCTTTTACCATATATGCCCGCACTGCTTTTCTTTGCCGCAGTAGGCTGCAGGCGCGGTTGAGCTCTCCATCTTCTTCCTCATCCGAGCTCCCACTTGTGTCCGCTCCCGGGGACTTCTTCTTGACCATGTCGGCCTTCGCCTTTGCTCCTGGCTGCTCTCCATCCCCATCTGGGCCATGCGTACACTTGGTCAAGGGATGATCACCTCCTTACCGACCGCACGCGCGGACGTAGCCCGTACACTGCCTCGGCAGGTTGCTGGGCTGGATACCCCCGCCTTCTGTAATCCAACCAAATGGGTGGAAGATGTATTCGCACGCCTGTGCACCGGCTGCGTACGAGGTTAGGTTCCAGGCCGTGATGTTCTGGTCGAAAGCACAATTGCCAACAAACATCGCGTCCGTTCCTCCGACTACGCCGTCGGTTCCGGCAGCGGTCGACACGTCCCAGCTGCCCAGGGGCTGGTTAAACGCGCACAGGTTGTAGGTGCAAGCAAAGGCGTAGCTCATGTCAGTGACTTTGCTAGTTTGCCAGGTATTGATGTTCTGGTTGAACGCCCTGGCGTTATTAAAGACTGAGTTCATTATAGTGAGAGAGATAGTGTTCCAAGCGCCCAGCGGCTGGTTGAAAGCCCATGCCTCCATAAACGTCCCGGACATGCTTGTGACCCCCCTGACATCCCAGGCGCCGAGCGGCCGGTTGAAGGCCCGGGCTTGCCAGAAGGTTCGCGTGAGGCTCGTGACCCGTCCAGTATCCCAGCTCTCCAGGCGGCCGTTGAAGGCTGTCGCCTGACTGAAGGTGCGTTCGAGGCTAGCCACGCCGCTCGTGTTCCAGCCGCCGAGGTCCTGGTTGAACTTGGTGCAGCCTTCGAACAGGGAAAGGAAGCCGTTGGGGTGCGTGACGGGCGTGAGCCACGACCAGTCCCAGTCGCGCGCGTCGCCCACGAACTCGCTCATTCTATACAGCAGGTACTCGGGCGCCACGCCGTGCAGCGCCCGCGAGCCGGCGGTCGGCGCAAGGTAGCGCAGCGAGCCCCCAAAGAGCGGTGTCCTACTGCCGACGGGATGGTACGCCTGCACGTCGCCCCACGCGACCACGTCCAACACCGTGGCGCCTGCCACGTACCACAGCCCGTCCACGCGGCCGCTGAGGCGCAGCCAGTATTCGCCGGCGCGGGCGTACGTGTGCGTACAGACGGCGCCGTTGGCGTGCACGCACGGCTCGGGCGCCGATCCGTCCCCCCAGTCCACCCCGTACGTGCTGCTCACGCCGGAGCCGGCCGTGGGCGACAGCGCCAGCGTGGCGACGGTGCTAGGGTAGGTTGTGCGCACGAGCGCCAGGAAGTGCGAGCGCGAGCACGCGGCGGGCCAGCGCGTCGGGCCCAGCACCGTGTACGGTGCCAGCCGCTCTCTCTCTCTCTCTCTCTCGCTCACACTCTCTCTCTCTCTCTCTCTCGCTCACTCTCTCTCTCGCTCACTCTCGCTCACTCTCTCTCTCTGTCGGCTTGGGCCCTAGCCCGGGGGTGCCTCGTCTTCTGGCGCTTGCGCACCACCTGCTCTCTCTGCGGAAGCCACTGGCTGGGGTCATGGCTCGGGTGCTGCCGGAGCAGCCGCAGCCGCTCGAGCAGCTCAGCCAGGGCCGTGGCCTTGATGAGCCGGCAGCGGTGGCAAGCTAGCGCGTAGACCACCAGGCAAGCCAGCCTGTTAGCTAGGCGAGCGTGGTCTTCCTGGCCCCGGCCCGCGGAAGCCAGGTCGGAAGCCAGGTAGTGCCCGCGTAATACTATCCGGTCATCCATTCCCGCGACTTTCCCCTGGGGCAGATACGCTTCCACCTGTTCCGCAAAGGTCTTGAAGTGTTGGTCGTGCCACGACGCCCGCGCCAGGAGGAGGATGGCTTGCCCGAGGCCTCGCGCCACCGCCTCGCCGACGTTCTGGACCGCCGGGCCCCCCGTGGCGTTCCTGCCCAACCTCGCGGCCTGATCCCGCAGCACGGCTATGGCTACGGCCAAAGGGCAGCCCCCCGGAAAACCCTCGCTCGCCCCCAAGTCTAGGGCGCCGTGCCTGCCGGGCGCTGGCTCTTCGAAGCCCCGCTGCTTCATGTACCAGTCTAGGCTTCCTACCGAATTAGCCAGCGCAAACAAGTACAGGGCTAACGTCCAGGCGTCCTGGTGCCGGGCTGCCCGAAGCTGCTTCTCTAGTTGCGGTAAAGCACTTAGTTCTACGGTACAGCCGTCATACGGTTCCAGGTCGATCAGGTAGGCCCGGCCGCCGATCCAGAGCATGTTGCAGAACTTGAGATCAATGCAGAAGTACGTCCTCTCCTGGCCTGGCCGGCACAGCAGGGCCACGTACCGGCCCAGGGCCTGATAGACAGACTCTAACACCTGGGGATAAGAGTCTGCTCGACTGCGGTCGGCCAAGTACAAGGCCACCTCCTCCCCCCGCCGGACAAGCTGCCGCACGAGATAGAACTTAAGGTCTGACTTCTGCTGACCGGGCCGTAAGCTCGGCGCCCGTGTACAGGACCCCGGGAGGCCCTCCGCGGTGCCAGGTACCCGGCCGCAGGGGCTGGCTTGCTGTCGAATTAACTCTGCGCTATACTTGAGCAGCCGTAGTTGTTCGTCATACTCGCTGGCGACCGCGGGTGTGGCATAGCCGCGCAGCAAGCAAGGGGGGCTAATTCCTTTGCGCGCGAGCACGTCGGCCCACCTCCGGCGGCGAGCTAGGTCCGCCAGAGTCGTGTACTCGTAGCCCGCGCGCACCACGTACGCAGCCGAAAAGGGAGTCACCAGGTTGTAGGAGCCAGAACGCACCCACTCCGAGTCTGATTCCGTTGGATGCTCACATTGCTGTTCTGTGCACTGGAGGTGCCGTTGGTCCCTGGCGACCAGCATGGCTCGCAGCGCTGTCAGCGGGGTGCTAGGCGACTGGTGGTGCTCCTGGTCCCGCAGCCAAGCCAGGACCCTTTTCTCTGGTTTGCTGGCGCGCTCTCTGCCTTCGGCCAGCGGCAGGCCCCAAAGCCACGACAGCGCGCCCTCCACCAGACCCTCGGCCCAGGCTGGCTGTGCGCCTGCAACCAGACCCTTGGCCCTTGCTGGCTGCTTCTTTCGGCCCGGCCCCGTCGCTGTGCGCTTCATAGCCGAAAGCACGCCCTGGCTTTATACCAGAGAGAGGGAGAGAGAGAGCGAGAGACCGAGAGAGGAAGCCAACTCCTCTCCTCTTTCATTGACAAGCGCACGAGGGCGGGCAGAGTGCGCAGGAAAAGGGAAGGGTGTGTGTGTGAGGGGAAGATGCCCAGGCCCAGGGCTCCTGCGCGCTCCCGGCGGGGTTAGCAAGGGTCGCGGAAGGGGGGGGAGGCAGCTCGCTCGTCTCTCCCCGTCCCCTGCCGTCCGTGCTAGCTGGAGCGCTCGTTCACAGGTCAGGAGAAAAAAGAGAGTGTGGCAGCGAGGAAAGAGAAAGAGAAGCCACGGCCAGCAGGAGCATAATGTCATACGGGACGCGCTGCTGGCAACAGAAGGCGGCCAGCAGCAGGCAGAAAGCGTCCACGGCGGCGGAAGAGACAGAGAGAGCCAGACCTGAAGACCGCATGCTGGAGGTGGTTCGCGGGCTTGCAGTGTAAGGCACAGATGGAGAACAGAGACTGCTCTTTCAATCATGATAGGCAGAACCCAACAGCAAGGGCAAACTTTCTGAGCAAGACGAAAGGCAAGGAACCGGGCCTTTTCAATATGCTTCAGATTGCCGCTATGAACGAAGGCTGGTATGCCAATCAGTGTGATGATGAGGAGTTGAGAGAGGCAATTATTACCTACATGAAGAGGATGAAGGAGAAGAAGGAGGAAAGGGAGAGACAAAAGAACTCAAAGGCCTCTCAAGGAGGGCGAGGAGGAGGAGGAGGAGCAGGAGGACGAGGAGGAGGAGGAGGACGAGGAGGAGGAGCACGGAGAGGAGCCCCGAGGTGGCAGGGAACCCCTCAGCGAGGAAGAGAAGGAGGTCGGGGATATACCCCTTACGGAGGGAGAGCTTTTCGGGCTCCAGCCCCCCACCCAGAGGAGGAGGAGGCTCACGGGCAAGTTCCAACCCGAATTTCGGTCGAGGTCAGGCCTACAACACTGCCTCGGACATCGATACGTCATCCTACCCGGACACTACTCAAGGTAATCGTTTCGAGGAGGTGGAATGACGGCAGGGGGAAAAAGAGAGGAAGGAGAAGACTGTGAAGTTTAACCCTAAAGTCCCAGTGCTTTCTCATGCTGTTGTGCAGACTGGTCCAACGCTTCCTCCATGTGAGAGCAAAGATGTGGGTACACAGAGACTGCAGCCCCAAGGTAGTCTCATACCCGTTCACATATCACGGTTACCAATGATAACTGATGCAAATAGGAAGGCGAGACTTGCGACGGAGGCGAGGAGGCCAATGGCAGACGTATCGCCTCGGCCAAGCAAACAATTACGAACAGACTCAATGTCTACGATCGCGGCGGGTGGCGAGAATAAAGACAATGTGTGCACGCAAGTGCCACAAGACAATGTCACTAACATAGTAAACGCACCAGTACCGTAGAATAATAAAAATGTTAATGAGGTGAAGCAGGACGAGAAGAAGGAGGAGATGAAAAACTTAGAGACAAGACTCCAAAATTTGGAGCGTAAAGTTCTTGTTCTCGCAGCCAATATACACAGGCCTGATGCTCTGTGTTATACAGAACTTTATTGTGAAACTTTGAAGATAGTATTAAAAGTTGGTAATGATACGATGGCAAATATTAATATTGTCGGCCGGAAGTTTTTAAATCGATACCGGGACTGGGTGGACGGAAATATGAAAAATTCGACGGGCACTCTGAAGGGAGTGGGTAGCCGGACGGTCATCACGGGCATCATCACACTGACCTTAAAATTAAAATCCGCACGAGTATACCGCATGGACCTTTATGTCGTCCCCGGTTACCACGGATCAATATTACTGTCGTATGACCAATTGACTACGATGGGGGCTGTAATTGATTGCGCCGCACGGCGAGTGATATAATTATATGGAGTAAAAAGAGGAGAAGAGAACGATGCTGATCCCTTTAACGCTACTGATTCTTATGAGGCTTATGAGCTGAGTCTAGCGACGGATCACAAAAAGATTGCCATCGCACATGAGGCGCTTGAGGTGTACGTTCACCCCCATGTCGTAAGACCGGATGAGCTGTCCTGGACCGACAATTGGGAATCCCAAGTGTGCACTG
>WBZZ01006212.1:0-15000 GCA_019918135.1 Paulinella micropora
CTATGATTCGCGTTTTAACAAATTCGCGCTATACATCATCCTCGCAAACCAAGAGGAGGATTCTGCTGGTGCTAGGTCAGCGACTAGATTGCGTCAGGGCCTGCTTCTTTACGTGATCTCAGGCAACCCGATGGTGTTTTTGCTTAATAAGGATTCATATGAGGTGACAGTCTTGTGTCGCGAATCATAAGTTACGAAAAACACGAATTATTGATTAATATTCAAACCACTAGAACCAAAACATTAACTCTAAGCTTCGTATACTGAGTAGTACTACTGTAGTATGTACGTAGTACCACTACTAGTACTAGTACTAGTATTGTACTGTATACGTAGTATACGTACTAGCTATAGTAGTAGTAATACTAACTAAGTAACTTTGAATTCGCGATCGAACTACTAGAACTAGTCGAATAGTCTTTAATTCACAAGCTAAGCTCAAGTTCAAAACGTCAACTTTAATGGTTTACATGTACATGTACGTATACACTTGAATTCGAAGTTACATTTCTAGCATTTATTAGAGAAATTTACAAGTAAGTTTCAGTATAAATTGTTGTTTTCACATTGCCACTAAAGTGGCACCCCCCGCCCGCAGGGCGTTCCAAGTAAAAACGAAGAAGAAGAGTCATGCGCGTTCTTCCACCACATCTATCTTTGCGTTGACTTCATCACTTTGACAACCTTACTTATCAATGTTTTGTTTCACGCCTGGGCATCAGTACAGCCTTACCTCCCTTGGCACAATCGCTAATTCGCTTGCCAGGAAGATATGGTGCCTGTTGCACTCAACAGACGTCCCTTTTGGCTCATGCTGCATACACGTCTTCTCTTATGATGGCTATCTCCTCCCGGGCCATTCCTGACTAAGACGCTTGCTAAGTACTGACGCCGATGTGCTCGTTAGCTGCGGTGACAGTCTGGAACAGAGTGGTGTCCCGAGAGACTTCATCAGACCTCTCCTTTCGCCCGGTATCATTCCGCCTGCACGTCTTCAGAGTAGACTGACTCGAAGAATCTACTCAACACTTCGCGATCGGCTCTTTGCACAAGGATGAGATCAACATGGTTTAGCTTTCCCTGCGCTCATGCTATCGGCTGCGCAAGACGGAGCTCGTGCACTACCGTTTTCGACAATTCCAGTCAACCCTGAACTGTCGCTAAGAGATGCTGAGATTGAAGCTGCACTTCTGGCTAGGCTGCCCCAGCTCCCACTGTCTGACATTCCTGCTACTGGCGTTCACTGTCCTGGATGTCAACAGCTTCTAATGCCTGATACTGCAACATATCATTTCTCACACGTACTTGTCCAGTGGTTGGTGGGGCTATCATAAGGAGACATGATAGCTATATCAAAATGTTAGCCACTTTTCTGCGACGCTGTGGAGCTGTCGTCGAGATTGAGCCTGACCATCTTCATTTTCAAGATGCAACAAGAGAGCATCCTGGCCTTCGTGTATGGTGGCACCCTTCAAGAATGAGCCCTCCGGATGTGATCATTGATGTTAGCTTTGCTTCCCCACTTGCTCGAGCTTCGCTAAGACTAGCAGCTATCACTCCGCTTGCTGCTGCTTCTCAACGTGAGCTTATCAAGCACCGCCAATATGATCAACTAGCTACTCTGGTTGCATGGGTTCTTGAACCCACAGGCGCTCTTGGTCATGAAGCTTTGAGCTACCTTCGCCGAGTTCAAGCCTACTATGCAAGCGTTGTAAGAGGGCTACCCGCTGCGCAAGATACGCTCGCCGATGCCATGATTGATGATTTCCCTCTGAAACCACGTGGCCTTCTACCCTACTTCTGAGTGATGTCTGCGGCCGAAACTGCGCGAGGCAATTTGCCTCGCGCATCCTTGACTCAGCGAAGCTGCGCCTTTAGGATGCGCCGCGACGCTCTCACTAGCTTAGTACTAGTTCTTCTTTCTTCTTTTGTATATAGTCTCTTGTTTTCTTTATATTTCTTTGTATATTTCCTGCTCTTTTGCTCCCATCTTTTCTTCCTTTTCCCCTCACTCCTGTCCCCTTTTCATATTTTGCTCTCTCTCTTTATTATTTTTTTTCTATCTTTCTCCATTTCTATTTCCTAATCATGTATAGCATCTTTTTCCTTTCTCATTTATTATGTTCTTATCATATTTAGTTTATATTTTTTCCTCTCCCCTCATATATTCTACTTTCTCATTTCTTGTTTCCATTTCACATCTTTGTTTTTTCCCTGTTTTTCTCTCCTCATATTTTCTTTTGATATCGTTTTTCCAGTTCTCTTTTCTCATTTATATTTTCTACTTTTGTATTATTATATAGTATATTGAGTTGGCTTTTCACTCAGTTTCATGAATTAGTTCTGACTGCGACTTTTATGATTTAGTTCTGACTTTACTTCCTGTACAATTAATTTTACAATTTCACTTTCGATTTCATTAAAGAAGAAGAAGAAGAAGATTATTTATTTATTATTATTATTATTATTATTATTATTATTATTATTATTATCATTATTATTATTATTATTCCAATGGAGGCACATGTCCAGGATCTGGATCTGATGCTATAGTCTGAGGAAGCCTATTATTATTATTATTAATATTATTATTATTATTATTATTATTATTATTATTATTATTATTATTATTATTATTATTAGGGAGTACATAGGCCATCGGTCCTTTCCATGGGCTGATTGGTATAAAGCTCCTAGAGTAATGTTCTATGCCGTCACTTCCTTTATTCCACCGATTGGTGTGGAGACTTTCCTTATGGAATGGAGGACTGGATGCACATGGCCTTTTGGCTCAGCAATTGGCAGGAGATACACTATTATTATTATTATTATTATTATTATTATTATTATTATTATTATTATTATTATTATTATTATTATTATTATTATTATTATTATTATTATTATTATTATTATTATTATTATTATTATTATTTTGGACACCGTGATAGCCCAGTGGTCAAGTTCTACCATCTGGGCCCTGTCGCCAGTTCGATTCCCGTCGGTGCCACCAGTATTTTCATTGAACATACCGCTCCGTCTGGACCAGTATTTTCATTGAACATACCGGTCCGTCTGGAAGTGTTGGAACTGCCCTTGCGGGGGTGTCATTGGAGCTTATCGTCAATTCTTCGTACTCCCCTCACGGGTGAGACGATGGAGGCGCATGTGCAGAAATGCATCAGCCATTGACAGAGAAGCACTATTATTATTATTATTATTATTATTATTATTATTATTATTATTATTATTATTATTATTATTATTATTATTATTATGGAGGGGTGCACAGTATGGCACCCCACGTGAAGAGGAGGTGGTTGGGCCTCTTCCCACTGGTTTCGAGGCTATGTCGTTGTGTTGGCTCCGAGGCTATGTTGTTGTATTGGTTCCGAGGTTATGTTGTTGTGTTGGTCCGAGGCTCTGTTGTTGTGTGGGTTCCGAGGCTATGTCGATGTGGGTTCCGAGGCTATGTTGTGTTGGTTCCGAGGCCATGTCGTTGTGTTGTTTTTTATAAGACATACACCACGTGGGATCAAAGGGGTATTTACATTCCGCGATCTAGGGGTGGTGACGGGTTTCGAGGCGTCCCAGATACTTACCACAAAACGTCCTCATGCGCTGGCAGACCGCATGAAATGTCTGCTACCCCTGTGAGTACCTCCATGCGGGCCCTACCCAGTCTCGTGGAGCTCTCACGCGGGGAAGATCAATCATTTGTAGTTGATTTCCTGCAAGGTACCCGACACTGTGCGGGTAGTAGGGACTTCCTTTTCGGGCCTTCTATGCAGGATGGTTAGAGTCACTCTTCCCTCCCCAACATACTCACTGTAGTCCCTGTTGGGTCGAGGGATGGAGGCGCATGGCCCTCGGGCTCAGCCATGACAGATCAATATATATTATTATTATTATTTTATTATTAGTGGCACCGCGATAGCCCAGTGGTTAAGGTCTACTGTCTGGGACCTGTCGCCAGTTCGATTCCCGTCGGTGCCAGTATTTTCAAAGGATATTTTCTTTGAAAGTATTGGTCTGTCTGGAAGGCTTGGAGCTGCCTTGCGGGGGTGTCAGTAGAGCCTATCGTCAAATCTTCGTACTCCCCTCGCGGATGAGACGATGGAGGCACTTGTGCAGAAATGCATTCGCCATTGACTGAGAAGCACTATTATTATTATTATTATTATTATTATTATTATTATTATTATTATTATTATTATTATTATTACTATTATTACCCAATGGAGGCACATGTCTAGGATCTGGATCTGATGCCATAGTCTGAGGAAGCCTGTTATTATTATTATTACTTTAATATATTGCAACGTTACTTTAAGAATTTTTAATATTAATATAGAATAGAATAGAATTATTGATAGGACTGTCAGGGCCGTAAGGCGCTACGGTCCCTAGCAAGGTACTAAATAAAAAATCTAGTACGAGCCGTTTCGTATTAAAATAGAGAAGACGCAGTCATCAATAGGGCTCAAATGACCTCAAGAAAGCAAACCGAAGGTTGAGCGTTGAGCGGCAAAGAACCTCGAGGGCGCTGAACGGGCAACAAAAAGCTACACTATCTCCATCATAACCGTAAAAAAGCTGAAACCACCACCATAAGTAACACTAAAGCACTACAAAGCCCAGAAACCAGAAACAAACCCCAAAAAACCAACCAAAAACCTGAAAGCCAAAATCAAACACATTCCACCTACAGGCCAAACAAAACCGGGGTGACCCCAACCACTCCACAGTACCAAAGAAAAGCAAACATTTTAAAACACGTACTTCCCTTCTCATCTCCTCATCCCCCTCCCCCTCTTCCTCTCCTTCTTCCCCCCCCCTCCCCCCTCCCCCCCCCCCCCCGGGCCCCCCCTCCCCCTTTTGCCCCTTCCCCTCTCTCTCCTCTTTCCCCCGCCTTTCCCCTCTCCTATACCCATCTCTCTCTTTTCACTTCCTCCCTCTCCTCCCTCACCCTCCAAGCAGTACAACAGACACCTCTCACTCACCCACCAACTCACAACGTTAACCTACCACTACCAAATTTAAAAGCGAAAAACCTGAGTAGACTAACTATCAAACAAAAACTAACATACACCAGTTTAGATCCTATCTGCTCTACACCCCCCCCCCCCCTCCTTTTTTTTTATTTATAATCATATTCCCTCTTCCGTCCTCCCTACTCACAATCACATCTCATCTCATCTCATTCTCTTCATCATCTACCTATCATCGGCTAGCTTATCATCTAACCTCCCTCACCTCAAAGGCCAGTACTAAGGCCAACTATCATATAAAAAGTGACGAACAAAGGACACAATGTTGTTGTTGTTGTTGTTGTTGTTGTTGATGACGATGATAAAGAAGGTAAGGCTGATGGACTGATAAAGATAATTAAAAGAGACAATGTAGGAGACAATGTGAATGAGGGTATCAGTATGAGAAATGGTGGTGATGGTAAGAGTGATGAAGAGGATGATGGAGACTGTGGTGAAACTGGTGGTGACGATAGTGATGATGAGGATATTTTAAAATAATACAGGTGACAATAATGTTGGTGAAGGACATAATAGGTCGATGATGATGGCAACGGTAATGATGATGGAGATGTTTAACAAAATGAAGGTGACAATGATGCTGGTGAAGGAGATGATGATGATGGGATCAACCCTCCCCCCCCCCCCCCCTCCTTCAAATCTTATTTTTTTTTTCCCTTTCCCTATCCTCATGATAAAGGAGAGATATGGAGAGAGAGAGAAAGGTGGAGATAGAGAGAGAAAGGAGGGGGGGGGGGGGGGTTGGAGGGAGAGACACAAGAAAAAGAGGAGACGAGAAGAGAGTATTTCTTTATTTATTTTTTCCTTAATTTTTTTAATTTTATTAATTTTATTTTTATTATTATTACAGTAAGCAAGGTTTAATGAGAAAGAGTCGATAGGAAAAAAAGAAAGGCCTATTTTTTTTATTTAAATTTTTATATATTTATATCTTATATATATATTACTTGGAAATTTTTGTTAATAGTGTGTCGAAAACTTAATATTAAAAATGGTGAGTGGCGGTCTCACTAAAACATCTGTTGATGAAGAGTCAGTCATTAAGACTCCGGCCCAGCATCTCCGGTTGAAATGAACGCCTTTTGTTCCCAGTCACTTGGAATCTTTAATGATTGTGATTAAATACGTAAGGCTATAATAGGAAGAATGCGAGATAAGACCAAATATATATATTATAAGTAATATATGAAGGAAGAAATGAAGTAAGCAGGCAAAACTGGCAACCGCAAGGATACAATGAGGAAAAATGAGGAAAGGAAAAGTTTTTTTTTTTCATCACTTAGAATTTTAATCATTAATGCATTGAACTTGTAGTAAACACAATAATAAAATGAGACAGAGTAGAAAGGAGAGCAAATAGAGGTAAAATATAATTTAATCAGAAAACAAAAACTTTTCTTTTTTTTTTATTTTACCACTTAGAATTTTAATCATGAGTGTGTTGAATTTGTAGTAAACTAAAACTTTTTTTCTCCCCTTGAAAGTTATAGTGATCGTCATTAAACTTGCGCCATAATTATTATTTTTAATATTATTCTTATTATATATATAAATAGTGGCACCGCGATAGCCCAGTGGTTAAGGTCTACCATCTGGGACCTGTCGCCAGTTCGATTCCCGTCGGTGCCAGTATTTTCAAAGGATATTTTCTTTGAAAGTAATGGTCTGTCTGAAAGGCTTGGAGCTGCCTTGCGGGGGTGTCAATAGAGCCTATCATCAAATCTTTGTACTCCCCTCGCGGGTGAGACGATGGAGGCACATGTGCAGAAATGCATTCGCCATTGACTGAGAAGCACTATATATATAAATATTTCTTTCTTTCTTTTTTTTTTTTTCTTCTTTTTACCACATAGAATTTTTCTCATTAGTGTGTTGAACTTGTAGTCAACTCAAAAATAAAATGAGACAGAGAAGAAAGGATAGCACAAACAGAGGTAAAATATAGGCTAATCAATACAAAACAATTTTTTTTTATTTATTTATTTTTTTATTGTTATTATTGTTATTATTATCATTATTTTCCTGTTACTTAGAAATTCTTTGTTAATAGTGTGGCGTAACCTGGATAAAATAATTGGTGGGTAACGGCCTTACGGAAACTGGTGTGTTGATGAAGAGTCAATCATTTAAGACGGATTTCAGCCCAGCAGCTATGGTTGATAAAAACCCCCTCAGAGAAGTGACATGGTCAGGAGATGTTAAGCGCCACGACAAAATGGAGCGCCACATGTCGCCCTGTATGAAATTAAAATTATTGTAACCAATAGAGGAGGCTTTTTTTTTCATGAAATGAGGAAAGTAATTATTCCATGCTGATACCCTCAGATCAATTGCGCGATGTGAAGGACAATCGCATATGATGTGAGTTTCTGAAAAAGGTGACAAGTTACATACTCCGCGCATGGCGTCCTTTGGGGAACCAAAAGAATTATTCTTAAGTCCGAATTTAAGCCGGCTGGCTCTTGCTAGAGTAATTAACATCCTTCCGCCCTTGTAATTAGTGAAGGAATTAGTGAGGTAGGGCTGAAGAGTGAGTCCAGGGTTTAAACTCAAATAGAACTGTGCGTAGCTCGAACTAGTGTTAGCTAGGGCGTATTTCCACGATGACTCCTCATAATTGTGGACTAAGGATTTAAGCGACAGTTTAGACGAGCGTTTGAATACTGCAACACATGACTTGCGGGGTGGCTTCCCTGGGATAAGACAGGAAAGAATATCAAGGGTCCCAGCTGCCCAGTTGTAGTACTTGTTTGTAATCGCGTGCTGGCAGCTTATGTCCAACATCTTAGTAATGACAGGATAAGATGATTGTAAAGTTCGGAAGAGATTCAGCCTCTTTAAGCTACCTCTCCCTACTGTAGTCCACCATCCTAATTCTCCCCTCGCAATGAGAGAGGGAAAGTCAGTTGGGACTCTTAGGATAGCCTTATCCGCTAAGTGAAGGACTGTATCCCCCTCTTTCCAGGTACCCCACGGATGCTAGAATTCAAATTCCCCGTCTAACGATGAAAAGACGGTAGACTGCATGAGCATACTGGCAATGTCGGGGGAAACACCACGTCTGATCCCCATCGCTAGGGTAGTGTTGAGGAGTCGTCTCCCCTTTTCGGCTTGGGTAGCCCTCATCTTTGACCAGGCCAGATTCTCGTCAAAGGTGATGCCTAAGTACTTGTAATGCTGCGTGCGTCGAATTGTGTGTCCTGTCAAGGTCCAAAAACACTCACATCGGGTGCTCCGATCATGTACAGGCCAAGTTTTCTCTGGGGCAGCTCTGCCTGAACATGTCGGTGAGCCCCCTCTGAACTTGACTACTTGAGACTTACCATAGTTGAAAGACAATCCATTTCTCTTTACCCAAGAGGAATAAATATCAAGCATGGCTTGAAGTTCAATTTCGTTAGTCGCTAGGAGAGCAATATCATCAATAAAAAATAGTGCATTTAGACAAAGGCAGCACTGCCTCTTATCTGCTGGCACATGGTCTTCAGTGCAAATAGACGGCCCATGGCCTGAGAAAATGAGCTCGGCTGCTAAGTCCGCAGCGTAAAGGTTATAAAGTAAAGGCGAGAGAGGACAACCTTGGCGAACACCTCTGTTAGATTGGAACCACGAAGACGACCCATCATCAGTGTGAACCTGGCATTCGACTCCATTATAGAGTCCCTTAAGTGCGTTAAGGAATGGAGTTGGAATGCCCATCAATGCAAGCTTACTCCACATCCTCTCTCTTCCTACAGAATCGAATGCTTTGGAAACATCAACGAAGCCTACAAACACGGGGCCTGAGTGGTTGGCGATCATCTCGTGGAGCAAGTAGGTATAAGATTGGCAACTCATGTTTTTCCTACCCCCTGCTTGTGAGAATAGGAGCAGCCCATTACTCTCTACCCACAGGGCTAGTCGATTATAAAGGAGGGAGACGTAGAATTTATCGATAACCGAGAGCAAGGTGACAGGTCTATAGTTGGATGGTTGAGTGCCGCGGCTGTCTCCTCCCTTGAGTATAGGCTTAATCTTCCCTCTATTGTGGGCTGACGGTTTAGACCCGGTCCGCAACGAGCTGTTAAACATAGAAAGGAAGAGGTCTCTCGTTGACAGGCTATGTTTCATAAGGTACGCAAACACTTCCGCTGTGACACCATCGGGGGCTGCATGCTTTGTTGGTCTTGAAGTGGCGGAGTACTATATCAAGCTCTGACATAGAGAAGTCTGGCAATTAAGGGTGCTCCTCTGGGTGCCTCAGCAGCTCCCGGAGGGAGAGTAGGGGGAGGCTCTTCGTCCGCCAGGTAATTTAGTTGTTGCTTGTAGTTATCGGCAAATATCTCAGCAACACTGTTACCTTGTACTATGTTCCCACTTCTGTCTGCCAACTGTCGCGGAGCTATTGGTGGGGGGTTGAGAAGGGATTTTAGTAAAGACCATGCTTTCTTCGGTTCCTTTCTCATAGAAATCGTAGCTTCATTACACTTTTTTATGAAATTGACTTTCGTGAGCGCTCTATGTTTATCCTTAATTTGCTTAGAAACCCTCTGTAGCTTCTGAAAGTAAATTGTTTTGGTATGTGCATCCGTACACTTGGTGAAGAACGCAAGGAGGGTTTTCTTTTCCTGTCGTAATTTAGTTAAGTCAGGGTGTGATATGAAGCCAGGGTTTGGTCTTTCGGGTGGCCCGGGGCCGCCCATAGGCAGCCACCTCATCAATGACGGGGCGGTGGAAATCTTGCCAGTATTTTAGTATTTTATCAGACCCTCGAACTTTTATGTGGTCGGGGATGAATGGTAGGCGTTCCAAGATGGGAGACAGGTCTGCCCCTCTTCTCCACTGCGGTTCTAGTTTCTCAGACGTGTAAGGTTTGGTGCTCTTTTTGACAGGTCTCACTCTAGGTGCAGTGACATCAACCGTAGTGAGCCTGTGGTCGCTTATCACTTCCAGGTCGGGTGCGTTCCACGTGTAGCAGTTGGTTGACGCAAGGAACAGGTCCAGGGTCATAATGATATAGTCAAGAACCGATGGGTAGGTGTTATGAGCATAGTGCGTGGGCTGGGCTTGCCCCAAGAGTCCGTTGACCACCACACACGGGACATGATTGCATAAATCAAGGAGAAGCAGTCCCGCTTTACGCCGGGTGAGTTCTGAATGAGCCTCTTCCATTGGTTTGGTACTACCGATGATTCACCGAGGCGGATGGATTCGATGAAATCAACTTGCTGGTCAGGGAGGCTGATTTGGATGTTTAAATCCCCCGTGGTGATGATGTCTAATCCTTCATAAACCGAGAGGTCTCTGATACAGTTAATGAGTGCTTTGACTTGGTTCATAGCAGTTTTGCTTCAGCGAGCAGTGGGTGAAAAATAGATATTTCCTATAAGTGTTTTTCTGTTTGCGATGTTAGCAGGTGGCCCATTGGGTGTCAGCGAGGTAAAGGAAAGTTTTTATGGGGCCTAGCCTGTTTTTAATAATCATTGCTAGTCGACCCCTTTTTTATTATTGGGCCGGTAGGATGTGAGGACAGTTCTATTTTTTATATTGAGATAGTCAAGGCCACGGAGAATTTCGTGTGTGCCATTAGTATTTCTGAAAAAAGTTTATTGTATACACAACAGGTCAACTTGGGCGCGTTTTGCGATGAGGCCAAGTAGGCAGAGTAAGTTATCGTCCTTAGTGATGTGACAGTTGATCGTACCAACTCGTATCGTGTCCCGCCTCTCTCGGGGTTCAGGCATACTTATAGACTCGTGTCCTTTTTTATTGCTCATATCAGTACCTAGCTCAGCTATTGTATGAGTGAGTTCTTTAGTTGGTGACTGAGCATTGCTTGCTAAAGTAGAGTTATTTCTAGTTATGGGTAGTTGGACCGAGCTATGTTCATTTACGTTAGCGCGATACGAATTGTTGTGTGTGTCTGCGTGAGTTGCAGATTTTTCCACGACGAAGTCGGAAGTAACATGAGTGGCAATCGAGTTTTCAAATGATCCGGCTGACACCAGCAATGAGTTATCTTTATTATTGATACTAAGAGTCCTGGTAGGATCTCGATGGTTGGTAAGAGTTGACGATGGAAATTGATGGGTAAGCTTCTTTTGACACGTCATTTGTAAAAATGTATGTGTATACATACATACATACATACATACATGCATACATAAATACATAAATACATACATACATGCATACATACATACATACATACATACATACATACGTATACATACATACGCATACATACATACGCATACATACATACATACATACATACATACAAACATACAAACATACATACATACATACATACATACACACACACACCCATGCCTACATACATACACAAACACCTGCACGTTTGCGGCACAGCCACACGTGCAGGATTCCCGTGTGTCTGTCATAATAATATGTACACAGAAAAAAATATCCCTAATTCTATTACCCATACTCAACAACCCCATCACAAATAAACACGAAACAACCCAATCACAAAAAAACACGAAAATCTCCATATTTCTTTTCAAGAAAAGAAGAAATTAAAATGTGCAACATATAATAGTAGTAGTAGTAGTAGTAGTAGTAGTAGTAGTAGTAGTAGTACTTCCCCCCCCCCCTCCCTTCCTCCCTTCCCCCCCCCCCCCCCCTCTCTCTCGCTCGCTCGCTCGGTGTGTGTGTGAGTGTGTGTGTGGTCGTGTGTGTGTGTGTGTGTGTCTGTCTGTCTGTCTGTCTGTGTCTGTCTGTGTCTGTCTGTGTCTGTGTTTGTGTCTATGTCTGTATCTGTGTCTGTGTCTATGTCTGTCTATCTGTATCCCCCCCCCCACCACCCTCTCTCTCTCTATATATATATATGATCATTTATCTATATAGACCTGTCCATTCTAGATTAAATACAAGCACAGAAAACCAGAAAAACACACACAGGAGGACATAAAACATACACAGGAAGCACAAAAACATACCCTTGTTTTACAAAAATACGATAAACTAAGCAGACTAAGAGTTATTTATACAAAATAACGACTAATCCATATTTTTTACTTATTCAAGCACCCAATGTGGTATTAAGAATAATTCTCGCGATACATGTTTTAGTGTCTGAATTGCTAATACATAAATCCTCAAAGTAGATTATGTTATAGTTTGTTTTGCTGTTAAATGTGGCGCGGTTTCTGATGGTAAATATAGCATTCTCAGTCGATCCTATACTATTGACTGAATTATACGAATTAGTTATAGCAATAGTCCGATCAATATTCCCTTCAACCGCTAAAAACATGCTCGCCGTTTTCATAACAACGGATGCGACACTTGATGAGTATGCCTTCGCATAAATAGCAAATGCAGCCTGATCCAACGATGGAGTAGTAGCAGTGCTCGCGTATTTAATTGAATGAATTTCTTCCATTCGTCCAGTTCGTGGGTTTTCAATTTTGAATGTAATTTGACCGCTATCCAGATATTGAACAAATATTTCAAACACGTTCAATTTAGTAAAATCAATCGCGGGAAAGTTTCCAGTATTATTACATTTATCAACATTCCAAGCATATTGACTCACCACATTGTCTACATTTCCTGCCGTTCTTACAACAGACATTCCCAAGTTTGATTGTCTAAAACATAAATTGTCTGCTAGTGTGCCTATGCCAATATCGCAATTGAAACTATCCGCTGCAATAGATGACGGAACAATGCGGAAAATCTAGCAACTAAGCCCATACCACTTCTATATTTGGCTCGTTCAATAGTCGTAATCTGTGCCGTAGATTTTCCTGAGGCCGATGTGGTCAAAACCGCCATTGAATTAGCAGTTGATACCACCCCGCCGTTTGTTTCGGTTTTGTCAAAAAATCGCGTATTAATACCATATGTGAATAGATTTTGTAATACTGGCGACAAAGTAGCAGTTCGTAATTCTCCAAAAGCCGTTGTTGGTAAAGCATCTTTAATGCTATCAATAGATAAAGAAGAAGATGACGATGTAGTTGATGACGATGGTGTATTCGTGCTTTGACTAAAAAGGTTCATTTTATATTATAAAAAATATGTCGATAATAATACGAGAATTGCCCAAGTGATATAGTTGGACACATAAAAACATTTGTTTATTCAGAAATGTCCCAGCAGAATTACAAAAAAGAATTTTGTAATATATGCGGTTTACCTCGCACATTCCAATCACATCCACCTATTATAGCAGTTGATATTGATAACGTAGATGGTGTCCAGTTTTACACAATCTGTTCTATTAATTGCTACAGACGAGAGTCCAATATTAGAGCAAGATATCGCGAACCTCCTTTAATCGTCGTTAAGTATTAATCTTTTTGTTTAAGTAATCTCGCACTCCGTCGCACTGGCTTTGTTTCTGCCGATATTCTTCTTGTTATTTGTGGTTTTGCTTCTTTTTTCTCTTTGATAAACTTATTAACAATAACGGCTCCAATCCCGCTTATCTTTCTTAGTTTAGTATTTGTTATTATTCCCCCGTGGTCGTTGTAAATCTGCTCAAGCAATTTATACTTATCGATCTCTGCTAGCTTTTTTGCATAATGGTTTGTATTTGCTTTCTGCCGTGTCGTTTTCGCTTTCAGTTTCATTAATATTATTTAAATTCAGACATAAATCTATCTTTCTTCTCAACTCCTCTAATTCTGTTTTAATCCCTTCTGCTTTTATTTCAGAAGGATCTAACACATTCACCCACGAATAACTAAAACTAGTCAATATATCACCATGACCAAGAACATTTGAAACCCATGTATTAAAATTCTCTAATTTCGGATTGGCGAAATTACTATACGACAAACTAGCATATAGTTTCCGCAACATACTACTTTTCTGTGTGTATTCCAAAAGCCAAGGAAAGATTTTGATAATTCTTTTGTTTAGTTCATTATTTTTTTGTGTATCAAGCACACCTTCGTTGTTAATGATAACTGCTTTTTTCTTTTTGAAATGGTTCCGTATTGAATTTACTTTTTCTATTACGAATTCAGGAGTAAAAGGGACAACAGGTCTCTCAGTCCAATTCTTTTTTGTCCTTCTCTTTTCTTTGCTAAATTATTCACTCGCAACCAAGAAGGTTTATCTTGTATCAATTCATATGTGTTTTTATCAAATATTTCAACAGGCCTTGCTCCAATTGCTATCATCAAAGCAAGTAGTTTAAGATAATGGTCATTACTTAAAATCATATCTTTCATTTTAGCAATTACATCACGAACATTAATCTGTATTTTTTGTTCATTTTTGGCTTTGACATCTTTCTTATACCCGGCCCCTCAACGATATCAATCCGCTCGTCTTCATTCAGATTAAAGTATTTATCAAGTTTGCTCATTTCATATACTTTTTCACTTTGGTGAGGTTCTATTACTTTTTTTCTTACCTCAGAAAGTCTTTGTCGCCTACTATTCAAATTAGAATACACAATAACATATTTCTGATATATGACTTTTAGTGTCTCAAGCACCTCTTCATCCCTTCAAGTTGTTGGTGTGCTAAATAGCGATATAATAGCATTATGCCAGAATGCGACACTTGGTTTCACCTCACTATCGTAGAAGTTGGACACGACGTCATAAATTTTACTTTCAGTAGTAGCAACTCTTAACTGCCTAACAAATTTCCTGTCATCTTCATTCCACATCTTAGTGTATATTAGACAAGTTCATATTTTTTATATGTAAAAAAAAAATTATAAATCCAAATTAACCGCGATATTCTTCTTAAATGTTGTTAAAAACCACTTGGACGGCTGTTGTTAATAATAAGCAACCGAGAGAGACAAACCAGTGTTAGTATTAAACGGTGTCCGACGTCCGAGTCCGACCCCCCGCGGGCGGAAAATATATTATGTTATATTTACTTTCGGGTAGAGACAGTTTTTTTTTATTACTATTTCTTAATAAAAGGTCGGCCGACTTGGACAATATAAAAAACAGATAATAGGAAGAAGAAGAAT